>PISX010017144.1:0-44246 GCA_004024625.1 Mellivora capensis
CTGCCTCTCTGCCTACTTGTGATCTCTGTCTGTCAAATAAATAAATAAAATCTTTGAAAAAAAAAAAGAAATTGAAATTCCAGGGATGGTTACTTAGCCCTTCAAATATCATTATTAAAATCCACCATCAGAGGGTTTGCTAATTAACATAAGGGACAGAAGTGACTTTTCTTTGGTGAAATGAGTGGACGTGTCCTGAGCTATGGGAACTGATTATATGACTGTGTCCGTGCTTGTCTGCTCATAAATATTTATACATTTTGCGGAATTGGTTTAATATTTGTTTGCTTTGTAATAAGTCACTAGGATAGCCCCCATCTATCCCTAACTAGCCGAAAATATCAATATTTTAATTTTTTTAAATTGTCTTTTGCTTAATGGTCAGATGGCTTAGGAAAATTAGCAATGAGGCTATTTAATTATTTTTCTTGGAAGATGTACTGCCTGGGCTCAACCCCTTCTTTATTTTGTTCCAATTTTTCTTTTTAAAGTGATATTTTATCAAAATATTTTGTTGACTTACATGTACTTTGTTGGAGAAAAGCAAAATACAGATGAAAGAAGAAAAAGCAAATGATTTTCTCTATTTTTTTAATTGTTTCATGTATCTTATTCTTGCTTCAAATCCTCTTGCCCCTAGCAACTGAGATCACTGAAGGCAGGAATGGGCCGTTTTGATCTTTGTCTCCTCATGGTACACCCAAACAGGACAACTGTGAATTTTGGAAAATCCAACCAAGTCTTCAAAATGGATTTCCTAAGCCTGGGTATGATGGATGATGTCAGTGTCTCATTGCCAATACTTCATTTAATTTGCAACCTCTAATTGGCTGCATCCCAAACCCAAGTTTTGTTCTCATTATGAAGTATTAATAAGTGGACTCTGAGAAAAGGTTTGAGGGGTTTTGGTGTGCAGAGAACTATGAGATTTTAATGCGTAGTGGAAACTATTTTCAGTGGCTGAAAGACTCTTGTTTCTTCCAGAGTTTCTACATGCTGATTGCTTGGACTGTTTTATTATTCTGCCCTTTTACCCAGGGCCCGTGTTAGGATGGAACCCACACATCCCGCCTCCTCTCATCTGTAGCTTCTCTAGCAGAAAGTTTGGTCATACAACCCTCTTGAGGTGAACCCTGCTAGAGATTTGTCACTCCCAATGCCTCCAAGAACCACTGGTGCTGTGGCCCCAGTTTTCCGGGCTCTCTCTCAAAGGACAAAAACCAGGTTGAGGAGGAGAAAACAGCCCTTGAGGGGAAACTACGAAAGAAGTGAGAAAGTGCGCAAAATACAAACTTCCTGAACGTTTCTAAATATACTCCCGGTAGAAAAAGTCCATGTTGAGTTGGCTTAGCCGTAAACTATGTATACCATTTATCTAGTAATAACTCCCATGTGTCTCCACCTGGAGGTCCTCCGGACTACAGAAACAGATGGGAGGAATAACAGAAGCACAATTACCTAAGCCTGGGCACATCCAAGAGCCATTGTTTCACTCGCTGTAGGAGTCAATGAGTGTTATATGTCCCCTGGCCACAAGATGGCGAAAGAAGCAAAGTCAATCAGCGTCAACGCTTAAAAGAAAAAGAATTAAGCAAACTAATAAGCTGATAATCATTGCAAACCCACAAAGGCCAATACCTGACTTTGCGAACCATGCTCCTCCCAGATAAAATGTGATATGTTTCAGGATTGCCTGGGAAACTAGGCCCAGACTTATAGAAGCCTAATAGTACCCATATGGTTCCTTTGGTGGTGAAATACACAATGTCTAGCTGAAGGTCAGTCATGAGCCTTTGGCTCTGTTAGAAAGGCTGACCTTTAGGCATGCCTGGGTGACCAAGTCAGTGGAGTGTCCGACTCTTGGTTTCAGCAAAGGTCACGATCTCAGCGTCCTGAGATGGAGCCCCTTGAGGACAGATGACCCGCTGTGCTCTCAGCAGGGAGTCTGCTGGAGATTCTCTCTCCCTCTGCCCCTCCACGCTCACTCACCCGTGTGTTTGCATTCTCTCTCTCTTTCTCTCTCTCAAATAAATAAATAAATAAATCTTAAGGGGGAAAAAAGGCTGCATTTTGGAAGAAATGATACTGGCTGATGCATTTACAAATAATACACTCAGCCTAGTGTGTGTTAATTTTAAGAATAAATGTTGAGATTCAATTAAACAATCTTGTTGAATTCTCACTATGTGCTGAGCACTGTTCAGTGACTTTACATTCATCCAAAGATGAGTAAGGCCCAGCCCTTGCCCTCCAAGGGCCCCCACAGCAGTGGAGGTGGTAGTTGCAAACACCTTCTTCCTAAAATCAAGACAACCTGCAGTAAACAAGCTATCAGATATAGAAAGAAAATTCCAAGACTGCTTGGAGAGATTAATCGCTCTGTGAGGTTGGGGTGGGACTATCTAAGAGGCTTTCTTAGAGAGATGGACTTTTCATGAAAAAGTGAAGATATGTAAATAGGGATCAGCTGGACCAGAGGCTCACCTCACACCAGTGAGAGTGGCTAGTGTCTGGAGAGTGACACTGAGTGGGCCCAGCAGCAGTATGGTGAAAAGGCAGGTACAGACCACAGGCTAAGGTTGTAGGACTATGTTACACAGTAAAGAGCCAGAGAAAATTTTGGAGCAAGATGATGGTATGATCAAAGAGCCCTTGGGCTATAGAGGAAGATGGACTGCAGATGGGAGATATCAAACGAGGAAGGTGGGGAAATTGATAATTCCAACCCATGTGAATGTTAATATTCACTTCTTTTTTTTTCTGACTTTCATTGAATTTTCTAAGTATTCTTAGTACCTTTTTCCTTGCATGTTTCCTTTTAAAGATTTATTTATTTATTTGAGAGAGAGAGAGAGTGGTGGGGGTAAAGGAGGAAGAGGAGGGCAGAGGGAGCAGAAGAGAATCTCAAGCACACTGCCCTCTGAGCACAGAGCCATAGGTGGGTATGGATCCCATGACCCTGAGATCATGACCAGATCCAAAACCCAGAGTCCAGTGCTCAACATACTGAGCCACCCAGGCGCCCCATAAGTTTTAAATGTTATGTCAACAAAGTCACAGAACCAAGAGAGAAGTAGGGTACAGTTATGGCAAAAAAAAAAAAAAAAAAAAAAAAAGTTGTGCTAAACAAAATAGAATACAGCATTTGGCAAGTTTTTTTTCTCTGATTTTTATTTTATTTATATTAAAAGTCTTGCAATGTTAAGCAATCAAAGTGACATTGGCCATTTACTTAACGAATCCCTTAACACTTAAAAAGTAAAAGTATTTGAAAGAGTTTTCCAAAAAAAGGTTGATATATGGTTTCTCCCATGACAGTTTGATTTCACTTTGGTCTCCCTTATGAAATTGTAAGGTTTCTGAGCCAAAAATTTAGTCTGTATTATTCTTGTATCCTCAGTATATAATATAATATATATGATGCTATGACAGATGCTCAATCATTATCATTTGTTGTTGAGTTGCCTTTAAATTAAACTAAGTACTATTGAAATTAATTGAATGGTATATTTTGCTTTGCTAGACATTCTTCCTGAAATACCGTTAGGAAACTTTTCACACTCACAGCAAGTTTGAAAAAATTTTGATGAAAACCCACAGTCAATAACTTAGATTTCAGCGTTAAACATTTTATTATTCTTGCTTTATCACATCACCTAACCATTTCTCTATCCATCCATCAATCCATCTTTTTCATGAATTTCAAATTACGTCATAGCCATAATTATACATCACCCTAAATATGTCATGTCCATATCTTTAACTAGATAGACCTCAAGATTTGTTTACATTTTTTCTTCTAGAAAAAACTGCACACAATGAAAGGCACCGATTTTAAGTGCCCATTTGCTAAATTTTGACAAATGCATACACCTTTGTCACCCAAACCCCTTTCAAGATATAGTCATTACTATCATACCAGAAAATACTATGCCTCTTTTTGTTCAGTCCCAGTCCCGACCCCCAGAAGCAACCAATTTTTTATTATATTTGTATTATTTTATTTTGCCTCTTCTAGAACTTCATGTAAATGGAGTCATCTAGTGTGTGCCCTTTGGGATAAGGCTCCTTTCACTCAATATAATGTTTTTGAGATTCACCTATGTTGTGTCGGTGATACATTCCTTTTCATTGGCATTAGTGTTCTATAGAATAATGATGTCAAAGTTGCTTATCCATTTTCATCTTGCTGGACATCTAAGCTGTTTTACAATTCTGTATTATCAAGAATAAAGCTATATGAACATTCTTATTCAAGTCTTTGTGGCCATGTGTTTCCATTCCCCTTGGGCACATAACTAGGATTGCAATTCTTTCATCATAGGGTAAATACTTAGATATTTTCAGGAGCTCCTTTTTTTTTTTTTTTACTTTGTTTTATATTTATTTATTTATTTAAAATAATTTTTTAAAAAACTTTTTATAAACATATAATGTATTATTAGCCCCAGGGGTACAGGTCTGTGAATCGCCAGGTTTACACACTTCGCAGCACTCACCATAGCACATACCCTCCCCAATGTCCATAACCCCACCATCTCTCCCTACCTGCCTCCCCTGGGTAACCCTCAGTTTGTTTTGTGAGATTAAGAGTCTCTTCTGTTTTGTCTCCCTCCTGATCCCATCTTGTTTCATTTATTCTTTTCTTAGCCCCCAACCCCCCATGTTGCATCTCCACTTCCTCATATCAGGGAGATCATATGATAGTTGTCTTTCTCTGATTGACTTATTTCGCTAAGCATAATACCCTCTAGTTCCATCCACGCCGTTGCAAATGGCAAGATTTCATTTCTTTTGATGGCTGCATAGTATTCCATTCTATATATATACCACATCTTCTTTATCCATTCATCTGTTGATGGACATCTAGGTTCTTTCCATAGTTTGGGTATTGTGGACATTGCTGCCATAAACGTTAGGGTGCACGTGCCCCTTCGGATCACTATGTTTGTATCTTTAGGGTAAATACCCAGTAGTGCAATTGCTGGGTCATAGGGTAGCTCTATTTTCAACTTTTTGAGGAACCTCCATGCTGTTTTTCAGAGTGGTTGTACCAGCTTGCATTCTCACAAACAGTGTAAGAGGGTTCCCCTTTCTCCACATCCTCACCAGCATCTGTCATTTCCTGACTTGTTAATTTTAGCCATTCTGACTGGTGTGAGATGGTGTCTCATTGTGGTTTTGATTTGTATTTCCCTGATGCCGAGTGATGTGGAGCACTTTTTCATGTGTGTTTTGGCCATCTGGATGTCTTCTTTGCAGAAATGTCTGTTCATGCAGGAGCTCCTTTTTACCAAATCCCCTCATTTGATATTCTAAGAGAAATCCCTGAGTAAGAGCATGCATACAGGTCCATAGAATACTATATACCCCACTCAAACTTGCAGAGCATCGGTGGGGCCCTTCCACTCCAAACAATGCACATCTGCTTTAGACTGGGTGTGTCCCCTCAAAATTCACATGTTGAAAGCTAACATTCAATGTGATAATGTTGGGAGGTAGGGGGCCTTCGGGAGATGATTAGGCTAGGTGGGTGAAGCAGTGGCCCAAATGGACGAAGACAACACACACACAGGGTGTGTGAGGGATGCTTGCCCCAGGAGTGATCATCTATAGGGTGCCCAGAAGCCTGAGGGTTAGACAAGTTTGAAGATCTGCCCACAACAGAATGATGGTGAATACCTGGTCCAGTTCATTCCTTTCTCTGAGAATTGAAAGGGAAACACTGGAAAGAGGCTTTAGTTAGAGGTGAATGCAGAAGAAAAAAGACATAGAAACAAAGCATTCTTCAGATTTCTTTGAGAGCCGCTAAATCAGAGATAGATGGGGATTCTTGCTTTTCCAAGGGATGAGCTTGTCCATCCAGGAGCTTCCTTTGCAAATGAAGAAAATAAAATTCCCACACAACCTGGACCATTCTCAGGAAGGGTAGTGTTATCCACTGCGTTGTTACTAGTACAGGATTTAGTCTTAACAATTAGGAAGATGGTTTAACAATCTATCTACCCAGTTCACAGTCAAAAGTAAGGAGGAAACAGAAATGAAGATAGATAATGATTAAAAAGAATATTCTCTCTCTCTCTTTTCCAATATTTGGCTATAAGTAAAAATCATAAAGTTAAAATTAGTGTTCTTTCTGAACATAGAGGCAAACAAATTCTCCAGATCTTTCCCCAACTCTCACATGGCCCTGGTAATGGGAGATGAAGAACATTCACTACCAGATGCATCCTATGATCATTCTAACAACCCACCAAAAGGTCATCAGATTCTGCAGCTCAGCTTCTAGATTTTACTTCCAAAAGATAACCTTACAATTATGATACGATGGATATATAAGGATGTTCATCAGAGTATTGTTTATCAGGTCAAAACTGTAAACAGTAGGTTACTGGCAGAGTTAATAAAAAGTCAATTCTATGTAAATTTTTTTATTTTAAAAGATTCAAATAACTAAATAAATAAAGGGCAATTCTGTGCAGTGCCACATGTGGATTAAGGAGGCACTTGAAAGTGACAGCACAGAGATGCTCCTAAATTACTTTCAGTAATTCCAAGGATACAAGGGAACCTGGGACAGGTCTTTACCACTACACAGCCCTTGCTAACCACATGTATCAGCTACAGGAGGCTCAATGGCCCACTTTTGAGACAGGCCACAGAGGTGGGGCTTAGAGGGGTGCAGCTCCCGGGCACACGCGGCAAGGTAAATCTTTCAGATAGGCAAGGCCTTTCATTCAGTGGTTCTCGCTCCAGCCAAAATTGCAACTGTAGGTAGTCTTTAAGAGCAGAAAATAAATGTGCATTTCACTTTGGAATACTACTCTGGAGCCACGCAGAGACACTGATATATGATAACACTGGTGGTAATAAGAACAGTACGTGTTACGTACTGGCACTTTCAATCTGCAGGCATGAGGCTAACTGAGCATTTCTCCTACTGTTGTCTGATTTTCTCCTCACAGCAATCTTAGAGAAACATCCTATTATTTTCTCCCATTTTATGGAGGAGTAAGCTGAGGTGAGAACAGGGATATAATAGGTCCCGCCAAAAGATCCGTGCCTTCTCCATCATCAGATGCGTAGCCAAAGAAATGGTAACAAACAGGAGAAAAACCAAGAGTGAGGGGTGCTCAGGAAGGCAGAAAACCATTTATTGCTTCTTCCAGTCTTTGAGTCTGTTGGGACCGAGAGGGGCTCTTTAAAAATGATTCAAAAGCCAAAGACTTAGAAGAGGGTTTTTTTCCCCTCAAATACCCTAAACTATTTTTCATCACTGCAAACAAAAGCCCAGGGCAGAAATTTCCATTCACCTATGATCTATGATTGCTAATCTTCTTTAGCTATCACTTAGCAACCGGCAACAAATGGAGGTTGGCAAAGCCGAGCTGATTAGCATTCTTCTTTAGTCAAAAGATCAGAGTTTTTACAAGGTACAGCCAACTGCCCTCAGGCTTACAAGGGTTTTAAAGGTCAGGCAAAGCTGTTGTTGCTTTGGTTTGGTATTTTCCTTCAGTGCAAAACAAGTTTTCTTTGTTTGGTTTCTAAAACTCTTGTAGGTCTTTGAAAGAGACAGATTCTGGACGGTTGGCAGGGCTGGGGGTGGGGGGTGAGAAAAACCACTAAAAAAGGAGCAATCTCAAAGAGAGATGAATCAAGCTTGGAAGGTCAGCTAGCTCTACCCTCCCCTTCAGGGGCACCTACTGATCAATGAAAGGAGGGCGGCCACTATCATTCTTTGTTACTAGCTCCCATTCACAGCTTCTGTGTCAGAAAGTTCTTCCTTGAGTCTCATTGGAATACCTCATGCTATTGTTCCAAGCTAATCTCTTCTTGTACTCTTTTCATAACAGAAGCATCTATCCTTCTTCGGATTTTCCTTAATCTTTCATTAACTTGACATGCATCAGGAATTCATGTGGACCTTTATCTTCTCCAGGTTCAACTTTTAAATCACTTACTAGGATGATATTTACTGAGCCTGACACTAGACAGACCAAGTCCTGGGCATACAAAGATCATTATGACACATTCTTTGCTTGCAGGGAACTTAAGGTCTTATGGGGTGAAGCAGATATTTAAAGAAACAACGGCAGCACAGTGTGCCGTGTGAGGTTCAGGACTTCTCTATTTTTAAAACTTGGTGTTTTGAAGATTGTCCACTCAAAACTACAGTAATTTTTCCATTTGAAAGTGTTAGCTATATTTTTTCATTAAGTGGCAGGGGGTAAGGGTAGCAATAGGGAAATGGACCCACCATCTAATGACAAAATGAGGTAAAACACAAGAACACCAAACTTGTATCTTGTATCCTTTGTGCTTACATGGAGTGGAAGCAAATAATATATTTCCTCAATCAAGGTACTATAAATTATAAGATGCACGATTGTTTTGATAAAAGAACAAAAAGGCCAAAAATGTAAGGTATATTATATCTTCTATTTATATAGATATATTATATATCCTCTGGATTCTAGAACCCAACGGGAAGTGCAGGCGTCTTGAGGAAATACAGTGATGTGTTTTTACTATTTCCCTTTCTAGCAACTGAGAGCTAATGACGAGTAGCAAATGTGCCTAGTGCAGATTTACTGCACCAAGCACCTGCTGTATGCTGAGTATTTCACAATCGTCCTGCAGAAGGACTATCACTGTCCCCATTTAGCACCTGAGGAAAGCAAGGCTTGAAGAAACAATCGACTTTTGACCCTAGACATCCAGGTTTAAACTCAGGAGGCTGGCTAACAAAATCCATGATTATTTTATTCTCCTAGGCCTCCTTCTGCTTTTCCCCAAACCGTAGGGCTTCCATGCTGCTCTCCTTGAACCCTTGCCAAAGCACACTCAACAAAATCAGATTGCATGTAAGAAGGTGACTTTCCCAGTACTTCATTTCTGGCCTGTCATGCTCCTGCTCCCAGGGAACACCCTTAAGCCTGGCAGCTCCTGGAAGTGGTCCACCTCAGAAACCTTGACCTCCATCCCCTGCTTTCCCAGGGCACATCTCTATCCCCATGACATCTTTCCTTCAACCTTCTAGAGACTTCTTGGAACCTTTTCCTCCCTGCTTGTGGATACCCCCTTTCCATGTATAAACCTCCAGATTGGTTCTGGCATGGCACCCTGCTTTCCACACAGCCTTGTGACAGAATTCAGGAATGCAGGAGGCCCCAGTGAAGGCATGTGGAGACATGGAGGCATGGGAGGCCCAGTGAGCTGATGGAGATGTGGAGTCAGGAGATGAGGCCAGAGCAGGTGACCACCTGGTCAGTGAAGGCAACTGTCAGGGGCCTTGGAGTTCAGCAGCAGGTCCCAGCACACTGGCCCAAAGGACCACGTGGAAGTCGCCACATGTCAGGGGAGAGCCAGGCAGGGCATCCGGCTATCGCCTTGCCACACCACAGCGGAGCTCAGCGAGCCAGGGGCGTGTGGCCCCACCAGGAGGATGGGTGCCTTTCCCCTCACCCAGGAACACGGCCCCTAGAAAGAAGAGGAGGGAGGGAAATGCCAAATGGTGTGAATTAACCCAGAAATGATGACTTTGAACTATAAGAGACAGAATTTCCTTACTTTGGCAAGTGTAAATCGTATCCTACCACATCTTATCATTGGTAGAAATCGGGGTTTTAAACGTGGGTTAAAGAAAATAACTGAAGGCTAGCTTTACGTATGTTTGAGGAGCCGTATCTCTCAGTCAGGTTGTGCTCAGGAAAGGAGAGCTGCCGTGAGCACCATGGGATGAGATTTAGTGTGGGGTTAGACCTGACACAATGGTGGGAGGAGTCTGGAAAGGAAACATCTGGAAGGGGAAGTGGGAGAATCAGAGAAAACTCACAGTCTAGTCCTCCTCCTGAAGCGCTTGCCACGTGAACCAGTCAGAGCTAGCTGGGAAACAGGAAAGCCGGGTGCTGTTCCGTCACTGAGGTCGATGACAATGGGGTAGCTTTTTGGTGGTGGGGGTGGGGGGAGGAAGAAACAGGGTGTTAGCCACTGCAGATCCACAACCATGTAGCTGGTGGAGGACTGTCCCTTAGCTGGGCCAACAATCCGAAAGAAGAGCTGGACAGGGGTGCCTGGGTGGCTTAGTGTGTTCAGTGACCACTCTTGACTTCAGCTCAGGTCATGATCTCAGGGTCCTGAGATCGAGCCTGGTGTCAGACTCCGGGCTCAGCAGAGAGTCTGCTTGAGATTCTCTCTCTCTCTCTCTCTCTCTCTCTCTCTCACTTTCCCTCTGCCCACCATCCCCCCTCACGCTCTCTCTCTCCCAGGAAGGAAGGAAGGAGAAAGGAAGGAAGGAGGGAAGGGGGGAAGGGCAGGGCAGAGCTGGACAGTGGAGGAGCAGCAAGGAGAATCTGGAACCTGCCAGGTGCCACCCAACTTGCTACCACCAATTCAGCCTGCAAAGAGCTTCAGAGAAAAATGGCTACTCCTTCCCTCTGCCTCTCAAACCTGATGCTGGTGTCTGTGTTGGCCACCTCTAAATCCGAATCACAGAGGGATTGGGGATGCGGGAACACAGTTCTTCAAGTAACTAAGCCAGATATAGAACAATCCAGCCCCTTGCATATAAACTGTGATCCTGCTACAGGATTATTATTAGACACGTGCCCACAAAGCAGTGCCAAATAAAGTCAGCTGAATTCAGAGAAAGCCATAGGAAAAGTCGACTCTGAGAGTGGGAACAGATCTTAAAATTCATTTCATAGCTTGGATATTTGTCATATGCTAGCTTGCGTGTGACAGATTCTTTGATGAGCGACATGGTTTATGACCTACACATTCCATTCCTGATACCAGCATTTCCCCCGAACCTTCCTTCTTCCTCAGCACAAGAGTTCTCGATCACAACCTGCCATCTCCAGTTACGTCACCAGCAACGACAGGATATCGGCAACGCCAGGCTAGGAAACACCAGCTTCCTGTCTGTCTCACATTTAGGGTTTTCAGGAGTAGTTGTGGGTCATCCGTGACTGTTCTTTCCACCGGGACTAAGAACAATCCAAAATGGGGGCTGAGATGTGAAACAGCAAAGAGGTTGACATTTTAATTTTCTGAACAAGACCTTAAAGACCCCAAGGCATGAAAACATGAAAAATACCAGACCCTGGCTTTATAGTTTCCTCCCTTGCAGCCAGGACCTGGGTTTGTGGCCCAGTCCTGGCTAACAGGCTCACATGGAAAAAAGGTTGAGCAAAGATTTTTCTCCCTGAGAAGCAGAGATGCCCTTGGACCTCAGGCTGCTCCTGTAGAAAGACACGATGGGGACAGCTGTTTTGGCTGTCATGAAAGCCTATGGGGAAAGACAAGAGAATCACAGAGAAGCTGGACTCATAGCTGTGACACCCACTGAGCACCTGTTACTCAAGCCACTCTTGCCTCGGTTCTGTCTTACATGTAGACTTACTCTCAAGCTCAGTACAGTGTTCCTATTCCAGTTTTGCAAGAAATTCACGGCCCCTTCACAGCCCCCTATCTGAGCCAGCCTACCTAGCGGCCACACACAGGAACCCGGATGGTCTGCTAGGGACCTCCCTGATTTCCTCAGAACCCCCTCTCGCTCTCCCTCTCAGAGTCTGCCTGATCCTGGTGAGCTGCTTGACCTTGCCGAAGAGTTGGCTTGGGCCAGCCAGTGAGCCTTTATTTTACATGGATCATCAGGCCTTGGATGTATTGACACCACTTTGACCTTTGTTCTCCTTCAGAATGACTTCCGTTTCCTGTTCCGCTCAGCCTACCGCTAAATAAGCTCATGTTCCAGTCCTGATGCCGCCAGGCTGGGCCCATCCCATACAGTCAAAACCTGGCCCACTCACACTTCCTCTGGGCAGAAAAAAAGGATAAAATGGGTATACATGGGGTTTTGTCCAGATTATATATAGTAAAGTCTCATGGGATATTTTCTTACTTACATATACGTTCCCCTATGTGATTCCTTAGAGTTGAACATATATACACCATAAAAGGGGAAACTTTGAAAATCAGATGTAGTACTAAGAAGAAATCAATGCCCAGAGAAGTAATAATACCAAACTCTTCAGAGTCCTACACATTCTTCTATCAATTCTAGTTATATATGTGTTTGTGTGAAGGTCTTTTGCAATAATTATTACAGCAATACTCAGTATAGCAATACTTAACGTGGGCCGCACCCCACACACTTATACACAGACACACACACGCACACACCGTAGTCTCACATTCTTCGTTTGCTCCCCATTGTGCTCTGGAGAGCCACAGCTGTTGAGAAATCGTTCTTTCCCGGGCCAACTTTAGGAGGCGGAGCAATAGGATTGAAAATTACTAAGAATCTTGCCTATGCCCAAAGCGCCCTGAATGGCCAGCAATGTGTCAGAATCTTCCATGTGAGATTTTTCTTTAGGCTAGGACTCCATGGTTGCTGACTGTTTCTGAGTCTTAAGTTCCCCTAATCTAATCATGCCTGAGCGTCCAAGAGGACATTGTGAACTTCAGCCCTGAGAGGTTCCCAAGCCCCAGAGTTCTGCCAGTTCTATGATACAGATTGTTCCTCTTTCAGTAAAGGAGCATGAGCTAGGAGAAATGAGGAATCCTTGTGTGTGACGAGGGAAGCAAACCAGATTGAAATAAATAAATGTAATTGGAGAAGTTGGGATTATTCTTAAGGCTAGGCCTGTCATTCCAGTTGCCAAATCGAAGATCATTTCTATTAAATAAAAATCTGCAACAACTCGGAAGCAACCAAGATGTCCTTCAGTAGATGAATGGATAAACTAACTTTAACACATCCAGACAATGGAATATCATTGAGCCATAAAGGGAAATGAGCGATCAAGTCACAAAAAGACACGGAGGAACTTTAAATGCCTATTGCTAAGGGAAAGAAGGCAATCCAAAAAGGCTACGTATAGTATCATTCTAACTGTATGCCATTCTAGAAAAGACAAAACTATGGAGAGAGTAAGAGATCACTGTTGCTATGGGTTAGGGGAGAGAGGAATGAATAAGAGGAACGCGGAGGATTTCAGGGCAGTAAATTCATTCTGTGTGACACTACAATGACGGATACATGTCATCACACCTTTGTCAAAACCACAGAGTGCACAACACGAAGAACAAACCCTAATGTAAACTATGGGTTTTAGTTAATAATAACATATCAGGGGATGCCTGGGTGGCTCAGTTGATTAAGCGGCTGCCTTCGGCTCAGGTCATGATCCCAGCGTCCTGGGATCGAGTCCCACATCGGGCTCTCTGCTCAGGAGGGAGCCTGCTTCCCCCTCTCTCTCTGTCTGCCTCTCTGAATACTTGTGATCTCTCTCTCTGCCAAATAAATAAATAAAATCTTTAAAAATAATAATAATAATAATAACAATATATCCGTGTTGGCTTGTGAATTGTAATAAATGTACCCACTCATGAGTTGTGGGGTGGGGCAATTGAAGGGATGCATGGAAATTCTCTATACTTTCCACTCATTTTTCTATCAACCTGAAACTGCTCTAAAAAAAAAATAGAGTCTATTCTTTTTTTTTTTTTTTAATTTGACAGACAGAGATCACAAGTAGGCAGAGAGGCAGGCAGAGACAGAGGGGGGAAGCAGGCACCCTGCTGAGCAGAGAGCCCGATGCGGGGCTCGATCATGACCTGAGCTGAAGGCAGAGGCTTAACCCATTGAGCCACCCAGGCGCCCCAAGTCTATACATTAAAAAAAAAATTTAAAAATTTCTAGATTTTTCTCTGTGGATGATCTTCTCATAGATTTAATTAAGGACTTTTCCTGACCTCACAGAAAACATACAAACCTTGATGTAGACCATCCTATTCAGGTGTTGGAAAGGCACCCTTGAGCAGAAGAAGGTGGAACCCAGACCTATTTCAGTTACAGCTCTGGTTTCCTTGCTGAAGGTTTGTGTGGCCTTGACTTGGTAGAGTGCAGGTTAATTGCCCAAGTCTTTCTCCATTTGTCATCTGTAAAATGTAGATTAAAAAAGCATCTCACAAGACTATTGTAAGGATAAAAGGTACAGTGCCTAGCACATAGCAAGCCCTCCACTGATGCCTGCTGGGTACTACCCTATGCCAGCTGCTGCACTCTCTGGACCTGTTTTCGAATCTGTAAAGTGGGAAGTTGTACTGGGGACTACTGGGGTTTCTTTAATGCAGCAGCTAAAGAACAAGGCCTGGCTGAATGAAGACAACACACTGAAAACGGGTATTATGAGCAACCATTCAAGTGGAAAAAAAGGGAGATGGGGAGGGATAGACATTTACACCTAGAGCTGGTTCTTTGTTAAACCAGTACTTTCCACAACTTGTTTCCTCCAATCCTTACCAATCCCCTTGATGTAAGCACTATTAACTCTTTCACTGAAGAGGAACTGGAAACTTCTCCACTCACACAGCAGGTAGTAAGGGCAGGGTTTGAACACAGGGCTGTCTGACCCAAAGCTCATGTTCTTTCCTCTACACCATACTACCCATATCTACTTCTGGGAGAGCCCAGCTTGTCTTCCACTTAGGGCAGGAAGAGGCATAGATACTGGGAACAACTTCCCAATAACCTGTGACTGCCCACCGAGATGCTCTCTGCAAGAACAGAGTGTAATGAATCCTGCTCACGAATCCTGCTCTGTTACCCTAAGGTAAACAGAGATACAAATATCCAAAGTTCACAGCCACAATGATGCCCCAGTAATAGAGCACGGAATGAGTGCCTGCTCTGTCTTTCCTGAGGAGTGTTTTCCAAGCACCTCACTCCCCATTCCCGGCTGATCCAGCAGCTCCAGCCCTAGAGGCAGGAGGAAGCTGGAATGAGAAGCTCAATTTTCCTGAATTCGAGTGGCGAATGGCGAGACATGCCTCCTTTTGTGCATACATCTTTTTCCTTGCAGCCCCCAGCTTTCACTCACCTAGCTGATCCCCTGCAAACTTGAAATTGCAAACTTTACACATTCACATCCAGATTATCCTTCTCAAAGGAAATCAACCATTGTCAAAATCCCCAGATAAACCTTGTTTTTTAACACCGCTTTCCCAGAAACTTCAAGCTCTAAATTAAAAGAGCATGCAAAGTAAAGTTGGTGGCTTTGAATATCAAATCTCAGCCAAGAATCCCACCAAATGTGGTACCAGGGCTCCAAGGATGTCCTCTGTTCCCCAGTTCCCAGCTGTTCCCAACTGCCAAGCCCATTCCTCTTCAGAAAGTCATGGGCCTGTGCAGACCACTCCAGAAGAAGCAAGGAGGCCACACTGGGGCAAGAGCAGCCCCCTCCTGAGCCCAGTTCGGAGCAGACTGGCCACCTCAGAGGTTTGGGTCTTAATCTCAGATGTGGTTTAAAAGGTGCATGGCAAGAAGCATTTAGCATGACTACAGGCAAAACCAGGAAGTCAGCAGCAAGAGAAAGCCAGAGTGGGTTCAGAGCCACTGTGCCTAAGGGTCCTAAATCCTGCACAGTGAGCCTGGGGACTTTAGACCCTGGACGCTCTACAGGACCCTTCTTCCCAGGATGCCATCTTAATTAGCCTCCCAGCTAAGGGTGGGGCATACTGGGGCTGACTCAGTATACCCTTTTGTGGAAGGGTATGCTCTGCCAGATGTACTAGCAAGCCACAAAACAGAGACACCGAACTAGCAGGATGGACAAAATGGGGGCGTAAGGGAAGAGGGGAGAGCTAGGAGGGGAAGATTGAGAAGGGTAAGGTGTAGTCCAGAGAGGCAAGGATTCTTGGAAATTCCCCTCTGAATCCTCTGTCTCTTCTGGATTTTCAGATCTCTTTTACTCCAACCCCCACCCCAAAGCTTCCCTTCACGGAGTCTTCTTCAACCCCGCAACCCAGCATCGGCACCTCTCCTTTTCCCGAGCATGTTGGGCAATTTTAGTGTGAACTTCCTGCCGAGTTCTTTATACCTACTTCCGGTTTCTAGTGTGTGGACCTGGTTCCTAACACTCTGCTGGCAAGAGGTTTTAGATGCTTGAGAGCAAGGTGACACTTGAAACTTCGTCTGCAGCTTTGCCATAAGTAAGATCTGCGTCATTCACTGAACTCCCTCGGCCCTCAGGCTGTCTTAGACGGGTGTTGGGGGGGCACTAGCAGAAGAAACCTCAAGAGCGTCCCCTTTAGGACCACCAACTGTGGGCCTTGTAGATCAGGCAAAGGATCTGTCAATCCTTGGCACAAACTACTAAACGTGATTGAAATGGTTATGTTGTCCAGAAATGGGTTACCATTGTCAAAAAAATACATGCACATTTGATTTATAAGATATAAAGTCCTTCTGAGGCAACGCTGCATTTTTAAAAATTATTAACATATGTATTATTTGTTTCAGGGATACAGGTCTGTGATTCATCAGTCTTACACAATTCACAGCACTCACCATAGCACATACCCTCCCCAATGTCCATCACCCCGTCACCCATCCCTCCCACTCCCCTTCCCTCCAGCAACCCTAAGTTTGTTTTTTGAAATTAAGAGTCTCCTCTGGTTTGTCTCCCTCTCTGGTTTCATCCTGTTTCATTTTTCCGACCCTTCCCCTATGATCCTCTGTCTTGTTTCTCAAGTTCCTCAAATCAGTGAGATCATATGATAATTGGCTGCCTTTTAATTAACCTTTGTCATAGACTTTTTTTTTTTCTAAATAGAGGTTCAGGTGCAGGAAATTTTTTTACATGAAAAAGAAAAAAAGAATTTCTATGTCCTATTAGAAAAGGTTCTAATCACTGAACCACATGCCAAATGCTGCATTCCTCCCCAGTCAAGCAACATTCAGCTAACCGGAGCCAAGGGTCCAGATTCCCCATTTCTGAGCTCAGCCTGCTGCAGAGTCAGTTCCTTTGAATGGATATTTCTTGAGCCTGCCAAACAGAAGCTTCTGAAATCACAGAAGCTCAAAGCCTAGGACAAAGTTTAAATGCTACTGATGCAACTGTCACCCTTGACCTATTTGCTGGGAGCCACAATCTAAAAAGCAATATGATTTAACGGTTTTATTTTAGCTGACAATAAACAGCAAGGCCGAGTTCCAATCACTGTCCCTCCACAATGGTGATTATTCAGAATCCCATCCTTGCATGGCTGGGAGGAGAAGACACCATCAAGCTTCATCATGTTTCCGGCAGCAACAGAAACAGTAGGGCTTCTCTCCTTCCTTGATTCACTCTCTTTATTTCCACAGACTATCTAGAGCAATAACCATGTAGCACAGTGAGCTCCACTGAAATGAAAGGACATCACTTGAATGCCCTCATAACTACTTACATTTCTACACATGTCGGAACCTAAGAGGCAACCACCAAGTTAACTAATATTCCAAGTTCTGACAGGACTTCCACACTTGAAGACAACAGGGATGGCACTCGGGGCAAACATGAAATGAGTCTGAGTTGCGATACTGCGATACCTACCCAAAAAGCTAGGACCTGGAAACAGACAGCCATGGGCTTCCAACATCTCTGTAGAGTATCCACAACAAACAGAGCCAAAGATTAAATTGCTTAAACAGAACATAAGGCAAACATGCTCATCTCCCCATTGACCTCTACCAACTAGACCAACATCATGAATTACTGTGTGCCCATAAATGCGCTGTGCCTCTTACCCACCAGTGCCTTCAATGCACCCTACTGGACAGCGGCCAGTTACATCGCTACTCAACAGAGAAGGACGTTAAGCCTCTCGGGTTGTATTAACAAACCCGGGTGAAAGGTGTAGCAAAGTTGATGCAAACCAAGATTCCCTGACCCCAAGGCCCATGAATTTTTCACTCCGCCCTGCTTCCTCTCAAGAGAAATACTTCTTTACCCAGGAGCCCTCACAGCCACAGTGGGTGTGGACAGATCTGAGTAGGGCCCTAGTGCAGGAGAGTGGGGAGATACCTAGAAGGCTTTAAAAAAGTGGTGGCACCAAAAATTCAAACTGCCTCCTTCACACGAGAGTCATCAGTATTTCCTCAGCTGGCATGGCCACCAAAGAGATTTCAAAAATGAACTATGAGTAGGCATGTCCCATTTACTCATATTTGTAACTATCTTTAGAAATGAGTGGTGAGTCACAGACTCCATGTCAACAGGTCTTTAGGTCTCCAGGTGGAAGCTAACTGAGTGAGGGACTCTTTGGGATGGGCATGATGCCAGATGGGGCAGCGTACCTATCTCAGGAGCCGGCTTCAGCCCCACAGCACCCTCAGGAATGGGGACAAGAGATTGCAAATGCCGGGGGGCCAGCTGCAACTGTCCTGTTGGGAAAACTGCTAATCCAACTCCAGCAGCTACAGCCGACTTATCTTCACTGGGACGCTGGAGCAGGTCTCAGAGCTAAACAGTGGGAAGAAGGCCAACTAGGGTTATACGTGACTCCAATAAAGCTATGGATATATTCATTTTGTTTCTTTATGCAGACATTTGTCCCAACTGAAGAATTATAGTGTTGGCATGAATATGCATTAAAAGAAAAGAAGCTGAGTTGTGTTCCAAGGGAATTGTATTGACTATACAGGAGGCTAATGACATGGTTTACTTCTCTAGAAGAATCAGCACTCATTTGCAGAGTGACCTTGTAGTTTAAACTCTTTAAATTGAGAACACATTGAACAAGCTCCTCTGCTGAATTCATAAGTAACTAAAACACAGCAGCAAGCAGCCCTAAGCCACTATCTGGGTAATTCCTTTGCCTGTTGATCATTGTTCATGCATCTGTCTCCCTAAGCAACTGATACCTGCAAATAGTTCCTTCTATACTGGTATAAGAGACCCTGACTCAATAGAACCCATATGTCATAGATTATTTGCTTAACCTCTCTCAACATAGAACATTGGCAAAAAGGTTCTTATTTGCCTCATAGACACCTGGCCAAATGGATTTGTTTCTGAACAAGGTTGGAGGTCAAAGATAGCAAGTACCTGGTCACTGGCCAGCCTATCCCTTTTAATGTACCTAGCCATCCCTGAAGCTCTATCCTGTTAAATGACACCATGAGAATTTGTGTTGTTGTCTTTGTGGTGTTCAAAGTTCATAGAGTACTATGACTCCAATCTGTGATCAACTGACTCAAAAATTTTATCTTATAAAGAAAAAAAAAACCCTGAGATCTGGAAAGGTTAAGGAACTTAGCCAAGGTTACCCCCCGAGGGGATGGCCGAGCTGTTAAAGAAACCAGACTCTGGACTCCAAGGCCCAGACTCCTGAACATGAGTTGTACCAAACTTCAGAGCACATCCTAACCACCTGGAGATCCTGCTAAAACAGATGGTTGGGCCCCACTCCCAGAGTTTCCAATTCACTATGCTTGGGGTGACTCTCTAAAATTTACATTTTAACAAGCTCCCAGGGAATGCTGACACTCTTGGTCTGAGACCAAACGCTTTAGGAAGCACTGATCCAGGATGTGTGGTAGGGAAGAAGTCCCTCCCCTGACGCCAAAGACACAAAAGATTTCTTTAACAACTCACAATAAAGCAGTTTGCTCCCATTTCCCAACCTGTTCAGAGCTAAGTAAAAAGTGAGGTGAAAATGTCTTCTAGGGTGCGTGTTCTAGAAGCAATCCAGCATCAGGGGAGCTGCCTGTTCTGCTGAACCATAGTAAAGACGTTTTGGGTTTGAGTTTATCAACCAAGATGAAGAAATGAATCCTCAGGCAAGTACAGAAGCTGATGGAAAATCCCCTGGGTGAAAATGGGCCCAGGCGACCAGGCAGGGAAATAAAGGTAGGGGTCAGAGGGTGCAACCAGGAGCACAGAAGCTCAGACTCAGCCTGGCTCCATCTGGCAAGAGCAGCCCAGAACACAGGCAAATGGCAGTTAGATTGTTCCGCCAAGATCACAAATGGCAAAAGTCAGTTAGAGAAGGCAATGCAAGTGTTGATTCACTGAGAGAAAAAGCAAAACCAAGCTGCAGCTGGAATTAGCCTTGACTGTTTATGGAATCATTCGAGAAGCATTTATTAGACATTTCCTGTGTGTCACATCCCACACGAGGGATTGCGGATGCAGAGTAAAAAGGTATTGCCTCTTCTTTCAAGGCACTATCCTTTCCAGACAGAGCAACAGAGTACCAACAAGTCCGATGAATGTCATAAATGTTCAAGAGAGATAGAACGCACTTCCCAGGACAGAAGTAACTTCTGCCCGGGAAAAACCTGTTTCAGGCTTTTCTTGCTCTTATTACCAACTAACTGACTCCAGAGTTCTGTTCTCGAACCTCCATTGTTAATGGCTGTCAGTGACCTCCAAATGCTGGAATCAACCTGAACGCTCATGACTCTGAGTCTCCAGCATCAACCTGAGTCCCACCCCCACCAAGCTCCATCTCCCAGGCTCTTCCCAACCACAATCTGGACATGGACGCCTGGCTCCCAACCCCTGAAACTCAACATGCCCCAAACTAGATTCGCTTTCTTTCGTATTTTTAGCTGTAATTTGAAATAATTTGATCATGTAAATAAACTCTCAAGCTAAAGTACTCCAGTCATCCTTGATTTTTCCTTCTCATTCACTTTCCATTCCTAATGGCATCAAATCTCTTAATTCTACCTTCATAAGCTTTCATCTGGTTTTTCATCTGGTTTTTTTCTCTCTGTGACCATGGCCTTCACCAGCACTTTGCTAGGCTCCCAAAACTCCCTCTTCTCTGAAAACTCCTGCCTCAAGACTCATCCTCCATACCGGTGCCTTTCACACACTAAAAAGCCTCTGGGAGTTTTGTTTGCCCCTTCGGGCAATTAGCAGTCTGCAGGAGAATGGACAAGGAGGGGGTAGAAGGGTACAGGGTGGCAGGTCCAGTGCTCAGCTGGTGTTTGAGGAACCACAGCAATAAATGAAGACGGAGAAGAGCTAAGTCTTGCCCATCTCTGAATGCCACACAAAGGATATTGGACTTTATTTAGCTGACCATGGAGAGTGAGAGAAAGCTTTTGAAGAGACATGTGATGTAATCAGAGTTATGCATTAAGAAGATTAGTTTGGCAGGAGCTTATAGAAAAGATTCCATGGAAAATGGATGAGCAGTGATATTGCTACAGAGCCATAGGAGTAGGGTTAAACTTGAACTGTCTCTTTGCCCTCTGCCTTTAAATATGCAAATGCTCTTCTTCCATAAATAAGATCTTCGGTTTACTACACTGTTATTTTTATTCACTGCCTTATGTCTTTTCTGTCAGAGAGACACTCTGTAATCTTCTTAAATTTTAAAATGGAAAATCATTTTTACCACTCCATCTTCCTCAACACCCTATCCCTCTGGTATCCTCCTGCTTAACTCTGTCTGTTGAACAGTGTCCCTTCCTTCTAAACCAGTGACACCACACCAGCCTGATTACTACTGTAACACTGTAGGAGGTCAGTTTTCCACGTGAAGCCCAGCTGGCCTTCTCCCTCAGGGGTATTACCTGGGTGAATTTGCCAATTCACGTGGGCCAACCAACATTCAAAGTCAACTGTGGAAGCTTGGAACCACTGTTTCATCTAAAATCTCAGAGATTGGACTTCTGGTGACCAAGCTCACAAATGCTGAGGTATAAATAAACATTTCAGTGTAGTGATTTCAACAACAGACCAAATGGTCACACAGGTCAGGATGAATAACATATCTTCTATCTCCATGGGGAGTCTCCAGAGCACTCTTCTTTATCCCAGGGGAAATCCTAACAGCCAACATTAGAAATCTAAACAGCCAACATTACAATTTCCACCCACGACTAACCAGTCCCAGGATGACTGCCAATCTCTTTCTCCATGTATGTCAGTGGACTCCATTAGATTACAGCCACACAGTGCTAGACTGGGGCTCATGCTGTCTCTTTGCCTGGGTTCTTAACCTCATTGTGCATAAAATTAAATATAGAGGATTACAAAGGAAGTCAATGACATTGAACAGATACTGTGACTAATGGCCAGTGAGCTTTCCCATGGACCTCCTAGTGGCAATGAACTCACTGACCTCATGAGGCAGAGTGTCCCAGGCTCACTATAATCAAACATCTGAAGGTGAGCCAAGAGGTCCCAACATAGTGGGACCTTCAAGTTGCTTATAATTTAGTTATCAAGAAAATATATTTGCCCATTTGATGGGAAACGACACCATTATAAAGATTTTCAAAAATTATTGGGAGGGTTTATGTTCTTGCTTCTAAGTAAAACTCAGACTTCTCAGGAAAACGCTGAAGAGCTTGCACAATCGAACTCCGAACCGTGTTTCTGGCTCATCTGTTTAGGCTTACACAATCCATCATCCATACAGTAGACACGATTCTACTCTTCGTCCTCAGGCCATACCTGATATTTTGCCACTTCAGCACTTGGGCTCACTCTGGTTTCCATGGCCCTCTGTCCCACCAGCTCGGTGCTCAGACCAGTTCCCTTATCCTTCACAAAGTAGGCTTGAAGGCCCAATAAAATCTGTACTAGCAACAACAAATATAACCAAACACCTATAACTAGGTCTCAATATGTCATGGCTGAAATTTCCAATCCATGCATAACAAACGCAGTGTACCGGTTGTACAGGGATGGTCGGTCCCCTCTGCCCTTGGAGTTGCCAGGTAGGGCTTGGGGTCTGGGTTCACCAGGCTCATAACCTCCAAATGGAACAGACTTTTCCACTTACCCTAAGTACTGTTACAGATCTTATCATTCTTATAGGAGTGGAAAATTTGGAGAAGCACAAGCATCCAGAATCCTCTTCAGTCCAGACTCCATCAGACTTCAGGCTCTGGACTTCTTCCTACCTCTCCTGACCTGCTTGCTCTGTTTTCTCTATTACTGTTCCATTGTCTCATTCCTGGTCTTAACCTCTCTGTCTAGCCCTTTAAAAACAGATGCTTCCATCAGATGCTCAGTTCCAAATCCTGGATTTCAAATTTTCCTCTATTCCATGTACCATAGTATGCATGCCATTGACTTCTCCTTCTGCCCTGTCCAGCATCCGCCCCTCAAAGGCTTCCGTACTTGTATGGGATAGAAATCTCACACACAGCTCCTTTCTCCTACCAAGCTTATATTTATCTTCGATGATAAGCTTAAATCTCACTTCTTACAGAAGCATTCCATGAGCCTGAAAGTGACTTCCTCCTTCTCTGAATAATTACCTACCTCATCAACTGTTTCCCATTGAATGGTAAATATATTTTCTTAATAATTAAATTATAAGCAACTTGGAGGGAGCACCTGCGGTGGTTCAGTCAGTTAAGTATCTGACTTCAGCTCAGGTGGTGATCTCAGGATCCTGGGATCCAGCCCCATATCATGTCCAGTTCCTCACTCAGCAGGGATTCTGTCTCTCTGACCCTCCCCCACCCAACTAGTACTGTCTCTTTCTCTCTCAAATAAATAAGTAAAGACTTTAAAAAAAATTAAAAATAAAAATAACTCAATTATAAGCAACTTTGAAACATATGCTCCTTGATATTTCTCATGGTGATGGCTAGCGCATGGCACACATTCAGAAGATACCCAAAAGTTGCTTGTTTTTTATTCAGTTGATCAACAGAAAATATCCTTATATTAGTCATATTTCCAAAATTGAAAGATACATAAAAGTCACCAAAATATGGATCCTGAGCCACAGATCCTGGATGATGGCTCTAAGCTGATTCTAAAGGTGATGTGAGTTAAGAGATAAAAATCAGTAACAAAATCTTTTTAAATTCTAGCTGGTACAATGGACCTAAGCCCCAGAGTAGTCTCTTGGTGAACTGAGATAAGCTATCAGGCAGGCAATCACAAAGACATGTTTGGAGAAGAGAGTAGTCTGTTCCATCCTATCTTTCCATCGGGACATACCCTGATTCTTGCTTATCACAGGATATGGTCACATAGGCCCATCCAAGGGACATGCGATCTCAGGCTTGTTTTGCCATACCAGGGACATGAGAGCTGCAGGAAAAAAAAAAAAAAAAAAAAAACCAGAAACACAAAGAAAACCTGCAGCTAGATGAGAATGGAATCTCCAGTTGGATTCCCCTCTCCTGTCTATACCTCTCTCCATCATAAGAAGGGCTGGGTGAACTTTGAGTGGCTCTAGAAATCAAAACTC
This sequence comes from Mellivora capensis, assembly GCA_004024625.1. Lineage (NCBI taxonomy): Eukaryota > Metazoa > Chordata > Mammalia > Carnivora > Mustelidae > Mellivora > Mellivora capensis. The sequence continues at coordinate 24,007 of PISX010017144.1, forward strand.
TAACTTCATCTAATAACTACCTATGTATAAAATCCTTTAACAAATGTGTGATTGCTAGGACAGATATGAACTTGGCCCTAGGCATGGGTGTCTTGACTTTGAATCATCTGAGCTACTGACATAAGGTAAATTAAAGTCCTCCAGATAGAGACAGGGTCAGTTTTCTAACTTGGTGTGGGGCCGTGGTTGCTGCTTTCCATGATACAGTCCCCAAATACGGCAGCATGCAGGATAAGAGCTGTGGAAAATTCTTATACTGGGAAGTTCCCAGCTGTTTTTTCCAACAAGGTTGGGCCCTGAGATTCAACCGTGAAACTAAAATTACAATTAATAAAAAATAAACTGGGGACTAATTAATGTGTCCTAGCTAATGTTTGCCTTTACCTGCACGATTGTCCACATGGACAGTGAAAGAAGGGAAGACAAAGGAAAAGGCCTTTTTAGTGTTTACTCAGCAATCCCTGAGGAAAGACATGCCAGATAAGGTGGACACAAGCGTTTTGAGAGCCAGAAAAGCATACTCTATGGTGAAGTAAAGAAACGTTTCTAGTCTCAACAGTAGTTTGGATAAAATGTTTTCAAACAATCAGTCAAGTTCCTTTGCTGTAATTCCTTGCTTACTCAGCAACCATCTGACTATAAATTAAATTGGTATTATGGTTTAAAATGAATCTTTTATGATTTGCTTACCTTTAATCAAACCCACAGGGCTTATTCACCTTGAGAGGAACTAACAGAATTGAATTCTCTACCCCCGCAAAGATCCAAGGCCCAACCCCACCTCCACTGATTCCATAGAGACCCATTCCAAGCACTTGGCCAGCCAACTCTCCACTCTGGCTAATCAGCTTACTTGCAATAATATTAATAAGCATTTCAGGGTCAACAGACCCCTGGCTAGCATTTCATAGGCTCCCTCAGAAACTAAATGAAGAAAAAAAGAGTTAATCTATTATACTTTAAAAATATTGGTAAGTAAGTTTGTTCGTTACAAGGGAGAGAGCAGAAGGCCCTTAAATTAAGAGCAGGCCCTTCCATTAACCACCGCATCTTCTGTAGCAGGAAGAGGAATGTTGTCATCAAATTAGTCTATTTTACCTCAGTTAAACATCTAGCCATAGTCCCATGGTCGGAATGGGAGGGAAAATCAGGATATGGCTAAGAAAAGACACAATTGTAGCATAAATGTCTCAATAACGCACCTTTTGTTTTTGGCAATGCATCCTTCTTGCTGCTAATATTTGCCCTAGAGCACGGTTTCTACAGCAACCACTTAGGACTCCAGGAATGTGGTGATCTTTGACCTTAACTCATCCCTTATGGTGATCCCACGTAACCATCTTTCTCCAAGAGCTTTCACAAACTCAAAGGAACAGGGGAAAGGCAGGCCCTCTTATCTTAGGGTGCCTGTGTCTACCCATGTAACCCTCAGTCATCCTCACAGATTGCCTCTCAGGCAGGAAACACTGGATTTTTCTTGTACTAGTCATTGCCACTTGTTCCAACAAGTGTTCCTTTGACCAAGAAGGCATTTCCACTCCTTTTCTCTTTTTCCTTCCTCCTTGCCCTTCCCCTCACCTAAAAGGCACGGCAGCTCCTTCTCCTGAGCTCTCTTACGTTTACCTTAGACCATCTCCCTTTGATCTTTAGATCTCTGCCAACATTTTTCTTTCTGTTAAAAATAACCTCTATCACTGCAAATTTATGGTGGATTCAACAATCCAGTGCAGCTGCTCCTTGTACTGTGCATGACTCCACTTTCCCTCCACCTCCTCGTCTTGTTCAAATTCAAGTTTTATTAATGATTTCCAGATCAATGACAGTTCAGAGGGCAAGCAAGTCCAAGTGGCCAAGGACAAGGCTTAGAGGGCACACTAACACAGGGAACGACGGAATCAACCATTAAATGGTGTCAATAAGATGGCTTGGGGGAATAGAACTAACAGGAAGACATAAATATAGGTTCCCATATTTAGGTTAAAATTTATAAATGATAACCACAATGAGTTAACACCTCATACCTGCTAGAATGATAATCATCAAAAAGAAAAGACACAACATGAGCCAGAATGTGGAGAAAAGAGAACCCTTGTATACTGTTACTGGAAATGTAAATTGGTTCAGCTACGGGAGGAAATAGTATGAGGGTTTCTCAAAAAATTAAAAATAGAATTACCATATGATCCAGCAATTCCATTTTTGGATACATATCTGAAGGAAATGAAAATCGAATATCAAAGAGATATCTGCATTCCCATATGCACTGCAGCATTCTTCACAATAGCCAACATTAAGGCACAACATAAGTGCCAGATGACAAATGAATGGATAAATCAGATTGGTATGTAAATACACTGGATTATTATTAAGCCACGAGAAAGAAGGAAATCCTGACATTTGTGACAGCATGAATGGGCCTAGAGGGCATGATTCTAAGCGAAATAAGCCAGACAGAGAAAGACAAACACTATGTTATATTACTTATATGTGGAATCTAAATTAAAAAGAAAAGAAAAAAAAAGTCAAACTCAGAAACAGAATGTAGAAAAGTGGTTGCCAGGGCTGGGAGGTAGGGGAAATAAGAGGCCGATAAAAGTACAAATTTCAGCTATAAGATGAATAAAGTCTAAGGACTAATGTAAACCATGGGAACTTTAGTTGATAATAGTACACTATGTAACTGAAATTTGCTGAGACAGTAGAACTTACATGTTCTCACACATAAATAAGATAAAGGGCACCTGGGTGGTTCAGTGAGTTAGGTGTCTGACTTCAGTTCAGGTCATGATCTCTGGGTTCTGGGGTCGAGCCCCTCATCGAGCCCCATGTTCTGCTCCATGCTCAGCAGGGAGTCTGGTTCTCCCTCTCCTTCTGCCCCTCCCCCCACTTGTGTTCTCTCACTCTCTCTCTCTTTCTCAAATAAATAAATAAAATCTTTCTTTTAAAAAAAGGTAAAAATATGTGGGGTGATGGATGTATTAATTAACTAGATGGTGGGAAATCCTTCCACAATGTATGCATATATCAAATCACCACAATGTACACTTTAAATATCTTATAATTTGTCAAGCATATCTCCATAAAGCTGAAAAACAAATAAGATAAAATTTATACATGATAAAAGCATAGGACAATGGATAATATATGGTGATTTGAGATCATTGTGCCTATCAGGTCACAATGGGTAGTGTTATGATGGGGGGTTCATAGCTGCTCTGGTACAAATGCTCTTAGCGAGACCCCTTGTCAGTGGAGTGCCTTTGCCAAGGGAAATAATGGTCTCAGTCCTGTTTGTTGGCCTGATCCCATCTGGCTCCCCTGTCCCCATCAGAGCTTCACATTTGAAGAGAAACAGTGGCCAGTGGGAGTATGTCAGAGGAGGAAGTTCTCAGTGATAAGGGTTCCAGAAACTGTGTCTGAAAGAAATCATGCAAAGAAGTGAGAATGTCTGTTTGGCAAAGCAAAAGACAAAAGTGAAAAGAAAAATCCAAGCTGTCATTCGCTATCTAAATGGCTGTTGGAAGACCAGCAATGGTTAACCCAAGTTGCCAAAGGGCCAGATAAGAACATAGATGAGACAAACAAGTGCATGTGTAAGGAAAGAACCAAGCTTGAGCCTGATAGTGCTGCTTAGAAATGTCCCCTAGCCTGAGAGCTGGAGGGAGACCTAATGCACTGTAATGTCTGAGAGGGAGAGCCCACTATAATGTGTGAATGTGGGCTTAGAGCTGCCATCTTTTCTGATTTTTCAAGAGAAGCCAGAAACAGAAATTTTTATGCGATGTGTCTCAACTTTTAATTTTAGCAACTATTTCAGAATATTTAAAGAAACATTCCATAACCCATACCTACCATGTCTACAAACCGGTGGCAGCCCAGGATGGCCAGTTCACAATGTCTGCAGGAGACAGTTTTCGGTTTCAACAGAACACAGTGCTGAGATGGAAGATGGACTTGGGATATAAGAGAATTTTCAAGTATTTTCATATTCAGAAAACAGGCCCTCCGTCTAAGTTCTGAGCCATGGGAACAAGTCAAGAGAAAATTGGATGACAATATGTAAAAAACATTAAAGAAAAGGTCTTCTCCTTAGCAGAGATGTTGAGCCAAATTGTTATAACTGTCCTTGACACCAGAGCAGCGGTTTACAGTTTACAAAAAGCTTTTATATCCTCTCATATTAAAAGTTACTAGAAAGGCCCTTTAAAGTAAAATATTAGACATTTCCATTTTACTAATGCACAAGCTGAGTATCTGAGGCGCTCAATAACTGAGAGAAGGTCATCCTGGAAATGGGGCAGTGAAAGTAGGAATTGGATGATTCAGGTTATCTATCAGCCAACTCAAAACTCTTTCCTGTACCACTTCAGAGCCAGGCTCTAAGGCTCTAAGATTCCATTTAGAGCTATACTTAGAAATGGATTTGCTCTGGTTACTTTCCTGTGATCACCCCACCCTCCGCAAGTGTCCTGCTCATTTCCATATTCCTGAAATGTTTCCCCGTCCTTCCACTATTCCCTGAAAGCTGTTCTCCTTCATGGCTACTTGCCAACTTCTTTTCAGCCTGATTCTGTCAGCTGTGAGAATGCTCTCCCAACCCTCGCTGTTCTAGACGTAACCTATCCTTGACATGTACCGGTCCAAAATTGTTGTCTATATTCTGCATGTCCCTGCAAGGACAAACCTGTCTTAAAGAATCCATGAACAAAGCCACATACACATATGTGTGCATTCATGTACCCAAGCTGAAACTTGATCAATGAATCGTCGAATAATGAAAATTTCTGGGTGTGTCAGTTGGGAGGAGGAAGACAATATGCTGTCAACCATAACTTCCAGGTCTTACAGTCCTTTCTACTTCCTTCAATAAATTTGGATTGCGATTCTATTTTTAAAGTAAACTCTAAGCCCAACATGGGCTCCAAACTCACAACCCCAAGATCAAGGGATGCATGTTCCACCAAGTCAGTCAGGTGTCCCAGATTATGATTCTTGAGATTTAAAAACCAGCCGGTAGCCATGTTTCTGCACATCCATGCAGAAGAAACAGTAAGAATATCTGGTTTTCTGGGCACCTGGGTGACACAGTCGGTAAAGCAACTGACTCTTGGTTTCAGCTCAGGTTATGATCTCAGGGTCATGGGATTGAGTCTGGTGTTGGGCTCCCTGCTCAGTGAGGAGCCTACTTGAGATTCTCTCCCCCTCTCCTTTGCCCCCTCCACTCATGCTATCACTCTCTCTAAAATAAATAATAATTTAAAAAAAAGAAGATCTGGTTTTTTGTATTTCAGGCTCTTTAATGCCAGTTTGAAACATACCATTATTTCTTGGGTTGAGATGAACCTTGTCTGGGAAGAACACAAAAATCAGTGGAAATTGCTGAGTAAGCAAAGCTTTCAGATGACTTAGTTTGGCTGAAACATAGGCTTTTTAAAATATAAGCACCATCAAGAGTTTTTCTTCTTGATTATTGGACATGTATACCAAGTGCACTGATGTTTTCTAATGCACCGTATTTAACCCTGTGAGTCCAAACGTCATTCCATGTGAAATAAATTATTACAACTTGCATCTCACATCTAAAACAAAAGACCAAGACGTCTAGAAAACAAAACAAAACAAAAAATGCAGAAAAATCTGTAAGGGAGAAAAAAAAGAAAATTTCTAAGAATGCTGCTGCCTCCAGCCAAGCGGGGAGAAGAACATGACTCTTTGGTTTTGTGTGTTTTGTTTTGGTCATCTAGCTGGCCACTGACCCGTCAGGCATAAGAATATTTCATAGAGCTAATGTTCCTGTGCTCTAATCTCTCTAGGCAAGGTTCATATTTGTGTGAGTTACTTATTCTCCCTTTGTTGACTAAGTCAATAATCAGAATCAGCAGGTTTGGAGTCAGTTGGCAGGGATCAGCGACGTGGCTTGGGACAAGGGAGCATAAAAGGCCCAGGCTGGGGGCGGCCGCCTCACAGGCCCGCGCACTCTTGACAGGATGGCTTCTCGTCGTCTGCTCCTCCTTTGCCTCGCCGGACTGGTACTTGTGTCAGAGGCTGGCCTTGCGGTGAGTGTTGGATTCTGTGAAGTCCTTTTATACAGACCCTGAGGTCCGCTAGATGAAGTAGAAGTGAATTCTTTCAGCTCTGCCTGACGCCTTTTGTTACTAGGACAAGGGTAGCCCACGTCGACTTTTAAATATCATTGAGTCAAACTTCAAAATGAGCCAAGTTCTGCAGAGCTCACTGAATGGGGGCTGGAACCCTGGGTGTGTCCCGCTGCTGCTCTGGTGCCCTGGGGTTACGGGGCCTGGCTCCTCTGCTCCGTTTCCTCAGATGGTAGAAATAAAGACGTGATCTTCGTGAAGCTACCAATATCACGTTTTCAGAAATGCATCCTCTTATAAAGTTTATTTCCCTTCAGCTAATCAAAATGTCTTTATTGATTAATTTTTTAAAGGCTTGGCAGACAACCTTCTAGTCAAACACCGAATTCTTAAATCCTCTGGAAGAATTAACTAATACTATTAAATGGGTCATGAAATAGTCCGACAGGACTGTACAAGAAGAGGGAATGACATCAGCGACAGAGGACTGAAGTGTTCTTGGGGAGAAACTCACTCTTTGGTCCTGTGGCACATCTTTTCAGTAATTCCACTCAAATAGCGAGGCTTCACAAAGCAATTGTTCTCAGAGGGCCTCTTTTCTCCCTTAAAATTCATGAGGCACGTCCCCGGCCGATCACAGGGGACAGAAGCAGAAACCGGCTTTGCTTTGGGAACAATCATGTCTGTGTGACATGGAGAAGGGGAGCTCATACCTACCAACACTTATATTGCTGGAAATGGAACTGGCATGTACATCTTGCCTTGTTCTAGATTTCGAACCCTATAAAGGATAGATCTGTTCAGGGGCGCCTGAGTGGCTCAGTTCGTTAAGGGTCTGCCTTTGACTCTGATCATGATCCCAGGGTCCTGAGATCAAGCCCCACATCAGGCTCCCTACTCAGCGGGGAGGCTGCTGCTCCCTCTGCCCTTCCCCCTGCTTGTGCTCTCTTTCTCTCTCTTAAATAAATAAATAAAATCTTAAAATAAAAAACAAGAAAAAGAATAGACCCTTTCATTCTGACTGGTTTTGCTGACCTCTCCCTGGCCTTCCCTATCCCCAGGGCTCTGGTGGATCCAAGTGCCCTCTGATGGTCAAAGTCCTAGATGCGGTCCGAGGCAGCCCGGCTGTCAACGTGGACGTGAAAGTGTTCAAAAAGGCTGCTGACGAGAGCTGGGAGCTCTTCGCCTCCGGGTAAGCTGCCCAACCAGCTCGGACCTGGGACCTGGTTCTAGCTGCTCATTCTCCTGTCCTTTCTTAGAGAGAGTGCCTCGCACCATTCACCATTTGCCGAAGAATGCAGGCAGGGGTCAAGTAGGTCATGGGGAGGATGCCCTCCTCTTGTTTTGCTTCACCTGGAATGCCCAGAAGGGACAGACCAAAGGGAAAAGAAGGAGCCAGCACTCCTCTTTCTCTAGTAGTGGTCCACGGCCTTCTTGAGTCACAGACCACTTTAAGAAGGTAATATCCTATGATCTCCATACCCAGAAAAATCACACATATATACACACACACACAATTTTCAAGAGTGTCACAGATTTCCCAGTACCCTTGCCAAATACTCAAGCTGAGTGTCCTTGGCTTGGAATTATAGGCAAAAAGTGCAATTTGCGTTACTTTATTAATGAAAGGGAAGGAACTGAGGGACAGCCCTGACAAGGTGCGCATCTGTAGTTTATTTTTTATTTTTATTTTTTTTAAGATTTTATTATTTTGACAGACAGAGATCAGAACCAGGCAGAGAGGCAGGCAGAGAGAGAGGGAGGAAGCAGGCTCCCTGCTGAGCAGAGAGCCCATGCAGGGCTCGATCCCAGGACCCCGAGATCATGACCTGAGCCGAAGGCAGAGGCCTAACCCACTGAGCCACCCAGGTGCCCCTGTAGTTTAACTGGACCCTCCAGACCCCAGCGCTTGTGTCTAACGAGAACATGTGGAGCACCGAGTCCATGCCAGGCTGGAGGCCGTGCACGCAGTAACAAAAGGACACAGACAAGAAAGGCACATAAGCAAAGCCCAGCCACAGACCAATCACCCAACATCGGGTGCAACAGTGACTTCTTACCTTCCCTGGCCACTGACCAATTTTCATAGTGGTTTCCCACCTCCTTTAGCAAGAATTTCAAAGAAAATGCACATTAGTAAACCTAAACCAACTCACTGTATGAATGAGCAGCCAAGAAACCCTCAGCACCAAAGGATACTCCTAAGTACTTATGTCTCCAGGAAGGAAAACTTCTGTGGGTTATTTTTTTTTTTAAGATTTTATTTATTTATTTGACAGAGATCACAAGTAGGCAGAGAGGCAGGCAGAGAGAGAGAGAGGAGGAAGCAGGCTCCCTGCGGAGCAGAGAGCCCGATGCGGGACTCGATCCCAGGACTCTGGGATCATGACCTGAGCCGAAGGCAGAGGCTTTAACCCACTGAACCACCCAGGCGCCCCGCTTCTGTGGGTTTTAATTGAATCCCAAGAACCTCATTATGATTCTTCACCCATCCCGGGGAAGACTTTTTCTGTTGGTGTGGTTTCAACTGAGTGTTTATTTGTAAATTCATTTATGTTTATCTAAAATGCCAAGCACAATGTAGAAAGTACTTAAGAGAATATTCTAAGCAAGAGATAGAATAAACACCAAACATATTCAAATGTTCATGTGGATCTTTTTTCCTTCTGACAAGACCAAAAAAAAAAAAAGAAGAAATTAAATCTTTTCTCCCTAGAAAAGAAGAAAGGTGAAAAGGCAATGATCAGAGTTAGTAAAGAAAGCTCCCATTTTTATCTGTCAGTTTTTGAGGTCTAATGGAGGGCAACTTCTAACATCAGCAATGGAGCTGGTTTATATGTAGAAATAGAAGTGGCTTAGTTATTTTTTAAAAGGAGTTGCCTTGTATTCATTGTTAGCAAGTGTTACCAAAGAGATTAAACATACAAATAATTTCAGATACAAGTGCCTTATTATACTTTGGGGTTCCCCCGTGTGTTCAAGTGATACCACCTCTGAAAGCCAACCTCACCCTGGGAGGGAAAGGAGTAAGACTTTGGTGTCATGGGGCCTGCAGAGTCCTAGAGGCTCATGGCCACTTCCGAGGGGTAGTTACGAACTTTCACCCAAACAGCAACCCTGAATTGCAACAACTATTTTTTTTATTTTTTTATTTTTTTTTAAGATTTTATTTATTTATTGACAGACAGATCACAAGTAGGCAGAGAGACAGGCAGAGAGAGAGAGGAGGAAGCAGGCTCCCCGCTGAGCAAGGAGCCGAATACAGGGCTCCGTCCCCGGACCCTGGGACCATTACCTGAGCCGAAGGCAGAGGCTTTAACTCACTGAGCCACCCAGGCACCCCGCAACAACTATTTTTGAGGTGAAGCATTATACCTATACCTTCTGTTCTCCTTAGAAAAATCTAGAATAAAGTTTTGGAATCTTTCTGACAAATTTCTTCTCAGTAAATTTCAGTTACTAGGATTTTGCCTTTCCTTCCCTCTCCCTTTGCTGAATATGTATATTTATATATATGTATTCCCCCCCCACATACACACACTGCACATATGTGTTGTGTGTGTGTGTGTGTGTGTGTGTGTGTGCTTGTGGTGTCACCTTGCCCTGGCATTCATTCCCCTAATGCCTAACTTAACCTGTAATTTTTACCTTCTAGGAAAACCAAGAAATTTGGAGAGCTCCACGGGCTCACAACTGCTGAGAAATTTGTAGAAGGGGTGTACAAGGTGGAATTAGACACCAAGTCATACTGGAAGTCACTAGGCATTTCCCCATTCCATGAATATGCAGAGGTGAGAGCATAGAGACACTCAAGTTGCTTTTTAGTATTTTATTTGTGTTCTTGTTGTTGTTGTTAATCCCAGGCAATGCCCAGTCTGCATGTCACAGGCCATGGAAATGTTGTAAGGAGAGCACAGAACTAGCTTAGATCCCCTTTCCTATTTCTACAGCCAGAAATGTATAAAACTCTGAAAAGCAAAGTTTATTTCTAAGTTTGGTGGAAACTCACTTAGTAACATGACCTGAATTTACATGACGCTCCTTAGTATCCTCCTTAATTCCACTGACTAGTAATATTCGCTTGCCGAAGAACTGCTAATATGTTGGATGACTAGCAGCTCTCCAGACCCTACCCAGGGTGTTATGTAATGAAACATAGATGTGCCACTTTACTTCTCTAAAATCTGAAAAAAAAAAAAAAAAAAAAAAAAAACCCACTTCATTCCAAAACACCTCTGGCTCCCAGAGGTCTGGAGAAGTGATTTGGGGTAATGCCTATACAGATAACAAATTCAAGATAGTGATGGCAACACAATAAATAACACGGGTTGAGCAAATGTCACGTGCCAGACTGCTGTCTTTTCTATATTTAACCTACCCAGTCTTCCTCCACAACCCATCATGGTTGTTATTATTAGCCTCATTTTACAGAGGAAGAATTTGAGTCAGCGGGCAGTGAAATAACTTGTCCAAAATCACAGGCTAGTAAAGGAGGAAGTAGAAATAATGACCACCAGGGCCCAGGCTGGGCTTAGCCTCTGGTGTGCCTCAGCTTTCTTACTATAAGAAATCAGGCTAAAAACAACAACAATAAAGCCACATTTGTAACCCTTGGTTCACACTCTATGTTTTGCTTATGAGGTAGTGGGAACCTCCGAGTTATTCATGGGCCCAGTCTTGGCACCTCCTCTTTGCCTGTAACTCTTTAAGTCATTTAAACCAGATGGCTGTCACGGAAAGAGAATCCAGACATGCTGGTTGGGGTCAAAGATCAAATAATTGCAAGAAAAATAGCTCAGCATGAAAGAGAACTATCATTTCTGGCTTGGTCATGGATGAGACTTTCAATTGACATCAAATGGTTCTTTTGGTAGATGATGTTACCAGAAAAATCATAAGAGCCTGTTTGACTTCTGGGGCTCACAAGTCATCCAGGGAGCTGGGGCTCCCCATCTACCAAGAGGCTTGCCTTTGGCTACTCCTCCTCAGTCTTGGCAGCAAGACAAGGAGCCTAGTTTACATCATGCAGGACTTAGAGGAGCCTACCACAAAACGTTTGCTCTCAGAGTCTCAGCCTCTACCCTGGAGCACAAGATCAGGCTCCTTGGAACCCTTATCTGCTGTGGGCTCCTCCTAATGAGAGGAGTCGTGGCCATAGCGCCCACCATGTGTTGCTCCTAGTCATTAGGTATTAGCTTCCTTGTCTGTTACTTACTCTCATAGTATTCATTCAACTTACTTTTGGAAAATGAAAGCCTTCTATGTGTCTACACTCTGCTAAATGTTAGAAATTCATAAGTGAAAACACACTCCTGTTCTGGGGGTGGAAGGAGAGGGACCAATGTCAGACATATTAGGTAGGACCATCAGTCCCATGATATCCATGATATCATGGGGTGAGAAAGGGCAGGCAGGGAAGTGCAAGTCCTGGGGCCTCCCCTCAGTGGCTGGTGCTGATGGGTCCAGCCATGAGTTCCTCCCTTGCCAGCTTCACCTGATCAAGACCTCCCAGACAAATGCTGTTTTTCTGCATCAGTCCCTTCTCCCTTGCCAGGGACCCAGGTCGCCTTGTTACTCTTACCAAGAAAGTAGAAAATTTCCTGTGGAGCTAATAGTTCTCTTCACTTCATGGGATTTTGAGCACAGATTATGGCATTTACAGTTTTGAGGAAGAATCAAGTTGAGCTGGAGACCAATGTCAGTGTTAGAGGGAAGAAGCTTTCTCTAGGTGATTCTAGACACTTGGCCTTCAAGGAATGTTTTTTCTCCTTCAGAGATTCTTAGGTGATTCTCACTGCCTCTTGCCCTCATGCTATTTTTATTTTCAGTATGGTTCAATCAGATTTTTTTCCTCCTGTCTCCAAACAACCAAGGTTTCCTTTTGCCATATTAGGAAAAAACCATGTTTATCCATGATGGGTCCAAAGCTCAACCCAAGACCTGTATACAAAACAAGTAAAATTAAAGACCTCCTCACTGTCCCCCATCTCTCTCCCGAACCAAATTCCTCTCTATTTGTCTCACTCTGGCATCTAGACCATCCCAGTCCCTGAGTCTCAGAAGTTCTACTAAACCTGACCGAAGTACATGACCGACTGGAACAACACTTTGGTCAACAATCTGTCCAATTAGGAAGCTCAAATGAGCTCCAACCCCCATGTGTCTATTTCAAAATTCTCACGTCAGCCTCCACACTCTGCTTTTGTAACTAGAACCCTATACCACTTTTACTCTATATTGCATTGTTATACACATAAACACATACTTGTTCTTTGTGTTAAAAAATGCAAAGGAATAGAGGGAGAAAAATCTCTGGGGTTTGGAGACAGAAGCCTTAACTTCTAACCTGGCTCTGTCCTGTATAAATTTGGGCCAAACACTAACTCAGAGGTCTAGTTTACTTATCTCTTATTATCTCTGGTTTACTTATCTCTTATCTCTCTATTTACTTATCTCTAAAATGGGAAGAATATTCCCTGCCAGCTCTACAGTTCTGGGTCCCTGGTCGGTGGTGAGAATGGCAGTCACCTCTCTTCAGTTGTCAGGCCACCAAATGACAATTACTACCTCTTCTCCTCTTTTTTCTAAAACCAAGAAAATGGACAAGAGCATTTAGGCTCTCTGTGATTTCCCTCAGTCAGGCTAGGGCCACCCTGATTTTTACTGTGAATTTGCAAAAGCAAGCAAACAAAAATGAGAGAGAGAAAGAGAGACATAGACCTGATGACACAGGCCCGGGAAAGAAATCTTGTTCCAAGGGCTGTGCCAGTCTCCCATGGAGTCTTACCTGCATATTTGGATTTTTGCCTTTTGTTCAATCTGTTCCAGAAAAAGAAACCATCAAATAAAATGAATTAGCTTGGCACTGGACTTCCAGTAGTCTCCGTCTTGGTGACTCACATTCTAGGCTCTGATAGAACGGACCCTGTCTGTGCTCTCTCTTAGGTGGTGTTCACAGCAAATGACTCTGGCTTCCGCCACTACACCATTGCAGCTCTGCTCAGCCCCTACTCCTACTCCACCACGGCCCTTGTCAGCAACCCGGAAGAATGAGGGACCCCTCCTTGGGTGGATTTGAAGGAGCAGGGTTTTGTGTAACCAGTAGTAATCCGTTTTTATTAAAGCAGTGTTTTCATTTTATAAGCTATGCTAGAAACTTGGGCAGAAACAAAAGAACATTCCTATTAAAGCACTTCTCATTTCATTTGAACTCACTTTTTTATCCCCTTGTTGTCCTCTCAAAAAAAAAAAAAATCGAATTTTAGAGAGGAGCAAAGGAACTCAAAAAAAATCTCTGGTTGAATTCTGGAGGGAAGTTCCAATTCCCACTGTCTTTCAAGCTAAACAGGTATTCGACATGGTCTGTAGTCATTAAACACACACATTCTAAAAAAGAGAGTTTTCATGTCCTCTAACCTTCAGAGAATAGCAAAAGACAAATTCTGAGGACCCACTTCTTTATTCTGTGCATTCCCTTTAAGGGCTTTTCTGATTTTGAGAGCAGCGCCCAGCTGGACAGGGACAGTTCTGCAGTGATTCAAGCTCTCTTATCGACTAGAAGATGTCATCTGAGAACCCTCACACCCCCAGTTCACTTAGACTCATCCAAAATTCATGTACTGAGAAACCCTCCATGCCAAGTGCTATTTTAGGTGCCCTGAACATAAAGAGCGAGATCTAGTGCCCGCGTTTCAAGAGCTCACAGACTTTGCAGAAGATGACGATGTCAACGTGATCTCACCGCGAGGCTACAAGGCGCAGAGACGGGAGGAAAGAGGGCGTAGCGAACAGCCAGGAGAAGTCAGGCCAGGACGCCGAATAAATTTCCCTTCTGAATCTTGGTGGTTTACCAGCTAGAAAAGGGAGGAGTTATTCCAGGTCAAGAGAGCAGAGATTGCAATGCCCAGACAGAGTGAAACCACGCAGTGAGCTGGGGGAACAGATGGAGACTGAGTGTGTTGACGGGTGGGAAGTCATACGGTGGGCTGGCTGCGCTGCCATAATAACAATCCCAAAGTCCGTGGCTTCACAAAACCACAGGTTATTTCTCACTCACACCAAGTCCGATGGAGGAGCTCTTCGTCTAGTGATCCCCAGGGTGGCTTTCCTTCAAATGGTGACTCTGGGTCCAGGTTTGTTTATTTTGTGGCTCCAAGGGCACCCAGTCAGCAGACTGGAAGAAGAGAGAAAGTATGGTCTTCTCCCCACTGTGTTGCAGTGACACACAAGAATTTGTGTGCCAGACAAATTCTGGCCAGAATTTGTCGCATGGTCTCACTTAGACATACCAAGCAATATGGTTCCTGGCTGGGAGTCATTTCCCAGAATGACGGCATTCTGGAGAAAAGTACTAATTTGTGTTGGTCAAGAACCATCTCTGTCACAGTGAGGTTAGGGTCAGAGGGAAAGGGGGCTGGAGTGAAAGCAGGCTTTAGATGCTACCTGCTAGAGTTGCGAATTCATCTTCCAGACAATGTGGATCCAAGCTGGGAAACTTGTGACCAGGTGCCCCCCCGCTGCCCCACCCCGTGTGACTGGAGCAGAGATGGTTACCTCTGGGGCACAATCTCCAAATAGGGTTCCCCAGGACAACCTGGATCTGACCCAAGGTTTAGGTCTAAACATACCTAAGCAGCCATTCTATTTTCCACCAAATTCAAATCTAAAATCTTGCCATGCTCTAGCTGGCTATGTGGAAAGAGGAAGAAATTTCAAGAAAGTGGAGTGTTTAGGCTTGGACTTTTTAACATGTATTCATTATGCTTTTCCCCAAATCCATGTGGTAAAATCAATGCTTCTAATTCTGCTGACAAGGTCAGCAAGTCCTTTTTTCATGTGTATTGGGCAAATCCACATCAAATTGCCATTTTTATAGATTAAACGGTCAAATATTGGTAATTTTGTAAGATTCAATCTAACACAATGATTGTATTGGTCACTGACCTGCTTATTAATAAAATACTACATTTCGATTTGGCCACTGTTAAATAGCTATGGATTTTTATAGCCCAAACATATTGAAAAATTGAAAATATGAATCTGCCATATATATACATATTAAATATATAAATATATAAATATAATTATCTTATATTTATATTTATTATTATATAATTATAATTATATAAATATACAAATATACATATATTTGTATATTTATATCTGAATTTAATTTAACCTTTTAATGTTCCTGCCTCGTTTCTTCTTGGCATCAACAAATTGAATCATGTCCATTGAAATCAACTCAATTTGACTTGCTGTTTAACGTTCAGCCTTCTCCTTCCTTTCTGAATGTCATCTTCTGGAAGCTATGTAGTATCTTGGCATAAAGTAGAATGTATTGTCTGGTCCCTGAGAGTCCTCTGTCCCTCCTGCCTCCACTGAAATACCTTCTTTCTTTGTTTTTATTATGTGTTAATATCTTAGCTTATGCCTTTCACAGCCACAGTTACAGTTTGAGTTGTTCCCCCTAAAAACATATGTTGAAGTCCTAACACCCAGTACCTGTGAATGTGACCTTTTTTGGAATTGGGTCTTCAGACGTAATTAGTAGAGATGAAGTCATTAGGGTGGGCCTTAAGCCAACACGACTGGTGTCCTTATAAGAGGAAAATTCAGACAGAGACACACAGGGAGAAGGCCATGTGGTAACAGAGGGAGAGAATGGAGTGACAACGAGCTATAAGCCAAGGACACCAAGGATTGATAGCCATCAACAGAAGTCTTCTCCCCTGCAAGTTTTGGAAAGAGTATGGTCCAGGTGGCACCTTGACTTTAGACTTCTACCCTCCAGAACTGTGAAACAACAAATTTATGTTATTTTAAGCCACCCACTTTACAACCCTGGGAAACTAATAAAGCCTCCTATGGTAGTCTTCCACATTTTATCCTAGGTTTATATTCACTGAATTATGTCATTCTGAAAGTCAAGATTTATCCCTAATATTTCTTTAGATTTCTTTTTTCCTTAGTGATGCTGAATATATTGTCCTGTGTTTATCGGCCATGTCGGCATCATTTACCATATTAGGCAGGGGGTCTCTTTATTCAATATTGATTTATACAAGCATTGTCTATTTTAAAGACATTGCAAGTTGTATTTGAAAAGTAAATGTGACAGTCAGAGGAATAGTTATCTAAGTTGTAGAAACCCCACAACAACTGAGATATCTTGATGGAAGTTGGTGTGATAATTGCAAAGAGGAGGGTGGGAACTGGGTCGTCACAAGGAGAGAGATGAAAAATCATCAGGGATAATTGGATGGGTAAGTTCAGGTTATAGAATCACTGAATGCTAGGTTTTAGAAGTCTTTTTGGGACAGGAAGACTGAGCTACAGAAGGTTAAGTAATTTGCCCAAAGCCATGCAAAGAGCTTTGGAAAGCCCTGAAACGCCGAGAGAGAGATTTGCCACAGTAGTCCACGGGTTCCTCATTAACTCAGACAGTGATGAACTGCTCACCCAAACACTTGAAATAACAATGAATGCTAATAAGAAAATCCTTCCAAAAATCCACAAAAGCAACAATATATGCTTCTAACATATCAACATTGGTGACCACCCATCAGCCCTATCTCTTTCCCATAAAAAATAGACAAGAGATTAGGGTATCTTAATTAATTCCAACCATGGCCTTTTCCACTAATCAGAAACACACACGTCTCTTACTTCCCTAAAACAAAAAGGATCTTCATCACGTTGTATCAATTTCCCAATAACCTCAGGAATAAGGATGTGGCTAAAGATTTCACCCTAGGATAGATAAATTAGAGGAGGAGCACCATGATGATTAACTTTATGCATCAACCAGGTTAGGCTATGGTACCCAGTTTTTGGTCAAACACCATTCTAGATGTTGCCGTGATGTATTTTTGACATGATTAACATTTTTTTCCTCCATCTTTATTAGGATATAATTGACATATAACACTCTATAAGTTCAAATGTAAAACATGATGATTTGATAAACATATATCCTGTGAAAAGATTACCACAATAAGGTTAGTTAACACATTCCTCACTTCACATGGTTGCCTCTTGTATGCATGTGTGTGGTGAGAACTTTTAAGATTTACACTATTAACGACTTTCAAGTATATGATAGAATATTGTTAACTAGAGTTACCAAGCTGTACATCACACTCCCCTAGCTTATTCATCTCATAATAAGAAATTTGTACCCTTTGACTACTTAAACGTGATTAACATTTAAATCAGTGGACTTTGAGTAAACCAAATTGTCCTCCATAATGTGGGTGGGCCTCATCCAATCAGTTGATGCTCTTACGAAAAAGACTGAGGCCCCCAGAGAAAGAAGGAATTCTGCCTGCAGACTGCCTTTGGACTCAAGACAGCAGCATCAACACTTTCCTGGATCTCTAGCCTGCTGGCCTGCCCTGCAAATTTCAGAATTCCCAGCTCCCACAATCACATGAGCCAATTCCTTAAAGTGAATCACTTTCTCTCTAAATATATATGTATTTATAAATATAAATAAAATTGAATTTTTATTTTAGATATAAATTTATTTTTTATTTATATTTATATTTCTCTGGAGAACCCTGAGTAATACAGGGATTATACTACCATCCATCCTTTGAAAAGCCTGTATATAGAATAAAGAGGCCTTATAGGGTCTGAACCAGGGGAATGATATGATAGAAGTTGAGTTTAAGGAAACAAAGCTTGTGGGGCGCCTGGGTGGCCCAGTTGGTTAAACATCCAATTCTTGATTTCAGCTCACGTCATGTTCTCAGTGTCATGAGATTGAACACCGTGCTGGGCTCCATACTCAGTGGGGAGTCTTTTGGAGATTCTCTCTCTCCCTCTGCCCCTCCCCAATGTATGGGTATGCACTCTCGCTCTCTCACTCTATCTCACATATCAATAAATAAATCCTTATTTAAAAAAAGGGGGGGGGTCCCTGGGTGGCTCAGTTGGGTAGTGTCATGATTCCAGGGTCCTGGGATTGAGTCTGTTGGCTCTCCACTCAACAGGGAGTCCACTTTCCCTCTCCACCTCTACCCCCCTCCTCGAATGCTTGTGATCTCTCTCTCTGGCTCATGGGATTGATTGAAAGCAGAATCAGGGAAACCAGCCCAATTCATCTGCAGAAATGAAGGTTTGAGGTATGGATTAGTGTGATTTGGATTAGTGTTGGTACACATGGACATTCAGAAAAAGGAATGAATATTAGATCATAAAATGTATACAAAATGAATGAGTTTCATTTGCCTTGTCCAGAAAAAACTATGAGGTAGATTAAAAAGAACCCAGTGCCTTAAGGGAGAGCTAGATGAAAATCCCCCTCCGGCCCATGTAGACTTCCTATTATTTGAATCAATCATTTATCTCCATATACAAAAACATAAAATCAATAAAGCAAGCATGTGTGTATGTGTGTTTGACGGTAAATGTTTAACAACAGGCTCTTCAGAGGAAAAAAGCCCAGATTTGTAGTGTTTGCTAATTTCTCTCATGTAAATAATCTGACCACGGCCAATTTCAAGCCGCCAGCATGGTGTCCTTGAATGCAGAGCTGGGAGGAGAAGCCCGGGGGTGTGGTATAGTATCTCCAGCATGCAGAAGCAGCGGACATAACTAACATAAAGAGCTCAGATAAAATGATTAGAAAGGAAGGAGATTGAAGTATTTATCACCTTTATCTTAATATAATTTAACGCAGTGTTTGATAATCAGCTATAAAATTCCTGGAAGTTTAACAGAAGGCATTACAAGCTGGGTCTGGGACACCAGAGAGTAAGTCCTCTGAGTTACAACCCTTTCAAATGTCACCTGACTGTGAGCCTCGGTGCGTGAATGGCTTGAGGGTAAGTATGAATAGCAGTGTCATTTAAAGGAAAGGTATTCATTCTCATAAAATGTCCCCACCCTTCCTAAAAATAAGAAAAAAAAATATGGCTATGTTCGCCACTTAAAGCATATCCAAATGAACGTAATTTGAATGAGACATTTATATGCAACAATCTATTTCAAGATTACCTCTGTTTAAAGACTTTTCCTGGACCGTGTGTTACACCTTTAGGGATCCAGAGACCACCATTAAAATCAATGGGACGTCCTGAGCCTTTGAAGCCAGACTTCACAGGTAAAAATTATTAATCTGATCAGATAGAGATGAATTGATTAGTACATTTCCATGCCCCATTTAACCTTTCTGATGTTTCAGGATGCTACACTGCTGACGCCAGGAGACTCATACCTGGGATAGGACCCTGGGGTAAGACTCCTCCCTGGGGTAAGACTCTGAGGGGCATAGGAGAAAAGGAATATTTTTCTCATGGTTTCTGATATAAACAGAGAAAAGAAACAGAATATTCAGTGCACGCGGTTGGGGACTGATGCAGTCAGAGGGCAAGAAGGGAAGGATCAATGAATGAATGGAGTCATGTCAATTCCCACAGTGGGAAGGCAAGAGCCATGGAGATGAGCCCAATGAGGTCAGTGTCGCTGGAGAGCAAAGACCAGAGCAACGAAGGGCAGACTAATGGACAGAGGCCGGCTTGTGAGACGCCTTCTGTGCCTCCCCCACCACGTCATCTTTGGTGCAAACAAGCAGGGCGGACTTGTTCCTCTCATCCCGACACAGGGTTTTAAGCAGAGAAGTGGCAGGATTAAATCAGAATGCCAGATTATTGTTTCTTTCTTTCTTTCTTCCTTTCTTTCTTTCTTTCTTTCTTTTAAGATTTTATTTATTTATTTGACAGACAGAGATCACAAGTAGGCAGAGAGGCAGGCAGAGTGAGAGGAGGAAGCAGGCTCCCTGCTGAGCAGACAGCCCGATGCGGGGCTCGATCCCAGGACCCTGGGATCATGACCCAAGCCGAAGGCAGAGGCTTTAACCCACTGAGCCACCCAGGCGCCCCCAGATTATTGTTTCTTATTTAAAAAATAAGTCTGTGATCTTGATGAAATCCCAATAGTTCATTTTTGCCCTCGCTTCCATTGCCTTTGGCGATGTTCCTAGGAAGATGTTGCTGCGGCTGAGGTCAAAGAGGTTGCTGCCTGTGTTCTCCTCAAGGATTTTGATGGATTCCTTTCTCACATTGAGGTCCCTCATCCATTTTGAATCTATTTTCGTGTGTGGTGTAAGGAAATGGTCCAATTTCATTTTTCTGCAAGTGG
>PISX010017145.1:0-44336 GCA_004024625.1 Mellivora capensis
GACCCCTTTTCTTTGAGTTAAACTGTCAGCACAAAGTCTAATAAAGGCTACACTTCTGTGGTTGAACTGGAGGTCGGATAGCCAGGAAGGCTGTTCTGTCATTTCTCCTCTCTCTGTGAGAGTGTCCTGACGAATCCCCGGCTTTTTGAAAATTAAAATTAAAAAAATTTTAAATTAAAAAATTAAATTAAAAAAAAAAGAAGAAAAATCCCTGGTGGAGTGATTTCCATTTACACACTGCTATCATACCCCCTCTCCTGTCTGATCCTAACAAAGCCTGGGCACCATCATCTTACTACAGGTGAGAGCTGGGAAGTGGCCCTGGGGACTCTGCCAGGACCTGCCCCAGGCGTTCTGGCCGCAAAGACACAACCTGCCTCCTACAGGTGTTGCCAGGCCTGGAAGAACCCCAGAGACCCTTCCTCTGGAACCTCAGGGAAAGAGACAGACAGGCATAACGGCCCTCGAGACCAGTTCCCTTCCTAAAACACAAAGCTGGAATCTCGAGCTACTGGGGACCGGGTAAGGACAGAGGGCAAACGAGGCTGCTGTGATGATGCAATCCTGACGTGTCTGACTGTTCTTCCTACCGCACGAATGATCCAGAAGTGGACGGCCCCAGGTCTGGGACACAAGAGTCAGCCAGGGGTCCGAGAGAAGGACTCCGTGACCCAACAAGGGGAAGATGAGATGGCAGAAGAGAAAGCTTTTACATTAATTGGAAAAAGGGAGGCAGACGTGGGATGAAAATGCCACCTTGGAGTTGTTAAAATTAAAACGTAAATACGGCAACATCTGTCTTGTCTTAATTCCAGGCACCATGCAAGACAGGAGGTTCAGGTCCCACCTTTGTCACCCACTCTGGGCTTCCATCTTGTTCGGAGAAGTCCGTCCTTCCCGCCTTCCTGCCTTCCCTTCTTTCCTCCCTCCTAATTACGCAGAATTTGCTCTTAGGCATTTTAACGGGACTCAGCACTGCTCTCCTCTCTGCCCTCCCTTTTCCTGACTCTTCTCTGATTTGCTTCCCACCTCCCTCTGGTCCACCTTCTCTTCTCTGTGCTCCCCCCTCTTCTCTCTCTGAGAAGACAACAGAGAGAAAAAAAAAAAAAAAGGCAGGAAGAGAATTCCACAGCCTGGGTACCTTATTCTGTGTATTCTACTACCTGTGATCAGGAGAAGTTCCTATCCTAGACATTAAAACCAGTTGTGTATTTTCTGCCTAGGTGGATAATTTTAAAATATCCAAAAAGAAAAAAAATAATGTTTTCACTGCATGACAAAACATGATGTGTGGAAAAGCCAGTCTGGCAGAAAGTGGCGTTAGCAGGAATAGGGACAGCCTGTCGGCAAGGGCAAGGGCAGGGGCCAAGTCCCAGCTCCCAAGTTCTTCTCAGCTGCCAGCAACACCCACTGGCAGGGCTTTCCATCCTCCGTGGGCAGCGCAGAACAAGGCAAGGAACACAGGGCCATTGTCCTAGGATCCCAGAGCAACAATTCTATGTGCTTGGTGTGGCCTGGAGGACTGTGGACTCCTGCCTTGCTTGCCTGGGACATTTTTGGAGGCACTTGAGATCTTAACCACTTTCTTTTGGGGGAGGGTGGCCTTTCCAGTTCTACCCTTCCTTTCTGCTAGCCTACTCATTTGATTTCTTATGGTCAAGCTTTGGTTTGCAGGGTATGTTTGCGGTAGGGGCCCTGGGTGGCTCAGTCTGTTAAGTGGTTGTTTGCCCTTTGCTTGGGTCATGATCCCAGGGTCCTGAGATCAAGATCCGCACTGAGCACCCACATTGAACTCCCTACTCAGTTCAATGCGGAAACTGTGTCTCCCTCTGCCCCTCCCCCACTACGCATGCTCTCGCGCTCTCTCCCTTGTTCTTGCACTCTGTCTGAAATAAACAAATAAAATCTTTTTAAAAAAAGATGTTTGCAGTAGAGAAATATTGGCATGGTAATAAGCATTTGTGAAGTGAAGGAAATAATCTGAACATGCAGGAAACCCTGATCACCAACCTTGATCTCCCTCCTGAGTCAGATACTCCTCCTGTGTTTGTTAGCGTGTTAATGGGAGCACCATCCTGCCATTCCTTCCCATACTTTAATTTCTTCTTTTTTCTATCATTTACATGAAAATCACACTTCAGGCTTTTTATATGCTACCTGCAAAGTGTCTCTGGACTTTGTCCCCAGCCCAGACTCCTGCTATCCCTTGGAGATGCTCTTCTGTGATTCTTTCTTCTTTCCTGTTTACCTCCCACATTCCAGCTCATCTGCTAAAGTCTGAAATATGAATTTTATCACTCCTTGCCCTAAATATTGCTGCTGTTTGGCTCCATGTCCACACCCCTAAGGACCTGGACCCAGCACACTTCCCAGTCTGAGGCGCCATCATCTGTCCCCTCATCCCTTATCACAGGCCGGCCCTTGGTTTGCCAGTCCCACTAGCCCCCTGCCCAGTCCTTGAACATGCCAGCCTTTATGCTTCAGGTGAAACTTCTTCCTTCTCTTGGAATCTATTTTCTCACCTTCATTCGTCTGGACCAAATGGAACTTCTAAGGCAGAGCTCAAATGCTACTTTTCCTACAGACTCCTCTTCTGTGGGGCAGAAGGCCTGGGGCACCACACCCTCTCTGTTCCCAGAGCACTTGGTTCACACACCTTGTGACACACCCACCATGTGTGCTGGTATTGTTGTTATTATTTACAGATCTGTTTTTTCCACGAGACTGTGAGCATTCCACAATTAGGGATTGTTGTCGTTGGTGTCGAAATATCCCCAGCACAGCTCCTCGTATCCAAGAGGCAACAAAGGAGATGCAGTTAGGAGACTGGTGATTAGGGCCTGTGTAGGGTGATGCTTGCTGACCCTAATATCATCTAGCTACTCCTGCAGTCGGCATTGGCAGTGGTGCCCCTTGCGATGGCCAGGCCCAAAAAGATGCCCATTCCATTAACATCAGTGAGTGTAATAGAGTGTTAAAATGGGACCCTTCCTGTCTTGAAGTATTGTCTGAGAACAATGGATTCCAAGTATCTACATATTTTAGAGCAGATGTTAGACCATCTATGAAGAATTTGCAAAGGGAATAATGAAAACTAGTTTTGTCAGACTACAAAAGAAAAGATTTATTTACTGAATCATTCAAAAGAATTTATTAACTAAAGTGGTCTCCCAGCTAGTTTCCTCCATTTCATCTTTTCTCCCTACTGTTTTCAATGCAGCCACCAAAGAGACCCCAGTCAACCGTGCCTCTCATCTTCTCAGAAACCACCATGGTTCCCACTCAGAGTGAAAGCCCAAATCCTTACAGTGGCTTCGGAGGTCGGACAAAAGCAGCTCTCAATTACCTCTCAAACCTCACCTCCTGCTTGCCTCTCATCTTGCTTTCTTGGCCCCATTCATCCTGGCCTCTTTGCTATTTTAAATATACAAGCAACCTCCTGCCTCAGGGCCTTTGCACTGCCTTTTCCTGGCTAACCATATCACCTTCAAGACTTAGTTTAAACATCATCTTACTGAGGCCATCACCTTATTTAAAACTGCAAGCCATAAATGCTAGTACTCCTACTCCCTCATATCCTGCTCTACTTTTTCTTTTTCCACAGCAGTAACACACTCTGAGATTGAATTATTCATTACTTTTTGGTTTATTGTCTGTCTTTGAGGGTGGGGATGTTTATCTTTTCACAAAACATCCATTCTATCGATGAAGCATAGAATGCACTTGCTCTGTTCTAGTCATCAGCTAACTCAGGGTTTCCAGAAAAGAAAGGATGGCTCATCAAACTCACTTCCCCTAACAACCATATTTTCTCATGGATTTAACTCGTACTCACATGTCTTTAGAATTCTTCAAAGTGGCTCTTTCGTTAAAATAATCTTTCTCTATTGTTTACTAAAATCTTAAAGAAGCTATTCAGGGTAGCTTTATCGTAAAAGAAGTCTCCTTTGAGATGTAGGTAATACAAAAGATTTTCTGTCTTGTTTTCCTCTTTTTCTGTCTTGTCTTTTTAGTGTTTCACTTCATTCCTTTCCCAGGTGGAGGAGAAAATTCATCTGTATATTTTATCTTAACAGAAGGAAGAGGGATCAAGTGAGCCAACTTAGTAAAAAACCCGACGGGACTAAGGAAGGAGAAAGGTGAAGACATGTGAAATTAGCTTGAATAGACTTCCAGCCAATGTCTAATGCCAGGCTCTTGAAAACAGAGGTCGTGGCAGTGCTTATCTCTGATTTCAGTATGTGCTCAAACCTGGGCATCATAGGTAGAAGCATAAATATAGAGTTCTTATGCCACTCCACAAATCACAGAGATATTGCTGGAAGAACCAAAGAACTTGAAGCCAGAAGCCTGGGCCACATTAACTCTTGTGTAGGAATTGGCCTGCCAATTAATCTCTAAGGTGGGGATAATGATAGACAGGTCACCCTATTTCACAGAATTATAGGAAGATAAATGAGAAAATATTTGGGAAGGCACTTTGCAAAGTGCTCCATAAATATTGGAATCGTTTATTCCAGGATTAAGGGGATTTGTTTATTAGCTTACAAAACAAAAGCACTAAGATTTATTTGAATTTCCATGAAAAAAATTCAACATTGTTCCATTTCCTCACACTGGGGAAGCAAATCCTTTTACGCTTATGTGTCCACATTGGTCAACTGGGGAATCCAGCCCTCAGCTGTCCTCCTTCCCACCAAGATTAAGATACACACAGTGGCAACTGGAAAAACACAGAAGTATGAATAGGAAATAAGAACTTCAGCCTCTTAATATCTTCCTCTCCCAATACTTTCCAGATCAGAAGGGTTTTTCTCCTCACTGTGTTGCCTATCTCTTATCAGTGTGAGCCTTAAAGGCCCCTGTGCTCTCTAGAAGTTCTGTCCTTGTTGCCAACAGTCCATCATTAGAGATTCTATTTATTTGCATTAAGACATTAATCTCTGGGCAATTCTCTTTGAATTGTCATGCAGAAGAAAGGGGAAAATGAGGTCCAGAATATTAGGTAATTCTGGAGAGGAGGAGACACTGGCTGTATAAAGAAAAGAATTACTTAAAAAAGGAAGTGGGAATTGGAAAACAGTGTGGAGATTCCTTAAGAAATTAAAAATAGAGCTTCCCTATGACCCTGCATTTTCACTACTGAGTATTTACTCCAAAGATACAGATGTAGTGAAAAGAAGGGCCATGTGTACCCCAATGTTCGTAGCAGCAATGGCCACAGTTGCCAAAATGTGGAAAGAATCAAGATGCCCTTCTATGGACGAATGGATAAGGAAGATGTGGTCCATATACACTATGGAGTATTAGGCCTCCATCAGAAAGGATGAATACCCAGCTTTTGTATTAACATGGACGGGACTGGAAGAGATTATGCTGAATGAAGTAAGTCAAGCAGAGAGAGTCAACTATCATACGGTTTCGCTTATTTGCGGAGCATAACAAATAACATGGAGGACATGGGGAGATGGAGAGGAGAAGGGAGTTGGGGGAAATTGGAGGGGGAGATGAACCATGAGAGGCTGTGGACTCTGAGAAACAAACTGAGGGTTTTGGAAGGGCCGGGGGTGGGAGTTTGGGTGAGCCTGGTGGTGGGTAATTTGGAGAGCATGTATTGCATGGAGCACTGGGTGTGGTGCATAAACAATGAATTCTGGAACATTGAAAAGAAATTAAAAAAAAAAAAAGAAGTGGGAAGATACCAGAGCCCAAATTTATCCCCTCTGGTATCACCTTGAGAAGTCCTGCAGAACAATTCCTTCTGCTTCCACCCTCCTCCCCTCCATCCCCGGCTCTAAGTGTGGTGAAAGATATTGAACGGCAGAACCTGAAGCACAAAGGTAAGTTCTTAGATTTCTCTCTCTTACTTGCAAATTGAAGGCTACACACAATTTTTGAGATAGAGATCAGTTTTGTCTTTAGAGTGTCTTAGTTCTATGAAATTGCTCCCAACCAATGGCCTATGTTCCTTCCTGCCAACATTTTAGCGCCATTTTTCCTCCTATGCGTGCCATCAAGGAGCCATTGAAGGTTTTGGATTGCCCATTTTTTGGCCCAGTTATAAAGCATGAGGTGCGTTATGAAAGCCTGGATCTCTACTAGGTACAAGCAGAAGAGCTACTTTGGGACTCGGCACAATTCCTAGATAATTCTGATAGTCTTGAGCTTGCATTGCTTATCACAGGGAAAGCCTGGGGCATCTTGGTTATTGATTTTGGGTTATTGATTCCAGTGCAAGCCTCTTTACTCATAGGTTTATATTTTGGGCCATGGATTTATATGTTGACTTGATTTATTTGGGGCTTGCCACTCTAAGGTGCTGCTTTCTTTTTTAGTAGCATCTTTTTGGGGATGAGGTTATGGAGAACAAGGAGGAATGAGAAAAAATAAAGATGATTCAGTGATGGTTGAGGCCAAAAACCAAGATGAGAATGTTAATATGAGACTAAGCAGTTTTGCAAAGACCCAACTTTTGTGCTTCTTTTGAGGGCAAGTCAATCAAATAGACACAAAGGTGATTCTCAGCCTTTTTCTCTCTGTGACTATAAAATGCTATTTAAAGCTGTTGAAGATATGTAGGAGGAAAAAACAGTTTTGGATGTCATAGAAGGAAACCAGTGAAAACTAAAATTATGAAGCACCAAAGTAATCATTCCCATTATAAGAAAGTCAGCCAGGCAGAGCAGTAGAGCGTGAAAGGATTTTGATCTCAGGGTTGTGAGTTGCAGTCCCACTTTGGGTCTAGAGATTATTTAAAAATAAATTCTTTTAAAAAAAGGAGAAAGAATCAGCCACATGTATTACAAAGATCCACCATGATCCCAAGACAAAGCCTTAAGTGCTACTTCTACACGGCAGATATTGGAGAGTGATGCAGAACCGTCCAAAAAGGCTAAACCAGAGGTGATGGTAAATACTCATAATTAAAGGGGCATAGTGAATGGCAACTGAGTGGCTCAGTCGGCTTGGCGTCCTCCTTCAGCTCAGGTTATGATCTTAGGGTCCTGGGATCAAGCCGCACATGGGGCTCCTTGTTCAGTGGGGAGTCTGCTTCTCTCTCTGACCCTCCCTCCCCATTTGTGTGCTCTCTCTCTCAAATAAATAAAGTCTTTAAAAAAAATTAAAGGTGCGGGGTGCCTGGGTGGCTCAGTGGGTTAAAGTCTCTGCCTTCCGCTCAGGTTGTGATCCCAGGGTCTTGGGATAGAGCCCCACATTGGGCTCTCTGCTCAGCAGGGAGCCTGCTTCCCTTCCTCTCTCTCTGCCTGCCTCTCTGCCTACCTGTGATCTCTGTCTGTCAAATAAATAAATAAAATCTTAAAAAAAAATTAAAGGTGTATGGTGAGAGGTGAGAACTTGTTTAGAAATCTAAAGAAAGCAGGACTGAAGGCAAAACAAAATTGTGAGTTTGGAATATAATCAACATTTTAAAAATGAATATAATCTTCCTTTCTTGCCTATTTGGCCAACTTCAAACACACCAAGGGCTTCTTCTTTCACCATGTCAATAATGTACTTGATTACCTGTTTGTGTTTATTTGGAACTAAATGTACAGTATAGAAATTAAGAACAAATGTGCTGGTCAGACAGCCTGTATTCAGCTCTGTCATTGACCAGCTCTGTGACCCTGGATAAGTTAAATGGCTTCTCCAAACTCCAATTTCCTCATTTTTAAGAAAGGTGCCACATAGTAAGCACTCAATAAAGTTTACATATTTATGACTATAAGAAACACTACTGGTACCCAGCCCACATCCATTTTCCAGCTGTTTTGAGTGCTGATCACAGCTAATTTCCTCCTTGAAGACTTGCCCTCATCAAGGGGGGAAGCTTGCTGGGGAGATTGCAACCCACTCAGCCCTCTGCTGTTGGCTACCAATAATTGACTGACATGGATTACAAGAGGCTACGGGGTCCTCATTCCCACCTCCCACCCACTCCCTCATCCCCCATCTTGGAACACGTCAGAGCTTGACTTCTGTTGAAATCAGATTCTTGCTCAGCTCTTCCCCTTCTTATCCTGCTTCTCCCTTTCCCCTACGGAATTTTTTTTTTTCCTTAAAAAGCACTTCCTCAATAAACCACACATATTTGAATGTCTGTTTCGGCCTTCTACTAACATGCCTTAAGACAAGAATCAAACTCTTTGATTTTAAGTCACATATATTTTCACATTTTAACAATTCTGAAATCAGGACATAACTCAACAATCACTGCTGGCTTGGCTAAAGTTGTCACTTCCGCACGTTAAAATCAAAATTTGCAGAAAGTCCTGAGATAACAACAGAGCATTCTTTTGCTGCATTGCCAACATTCTTGATGACACAGAGGACCATACTTTGTGGAAAAACAGTCATCAGTGATTGAGTTGAAAAGTTGAAGAAACAGACATGGAATGAGTACAAGTTTTAAGAATATTTTAATCTAATCATTTCGATTAGATTAAAATATTCTTAATCTATTTTGTTTTCCTTTTGCAGCTATTAATTGTGAAACAGTGATATGTAATAAGTTTTGTCAAAAAAAAACTCTAGAAGAGCTCTCCTAAGAGTAAAAAACCCCAAATGATGATTATGATCAAGGTGGCACTGCAGGATAGGAAAGGGTAATGCTCTGGATCAGCTGGATGTGCACATGGGGTCATTGGGATGTCCACGTTGTCCTACCATCACCATACCCCAGATCAACTGCAGATAGCTTGTAGATTTATTCATCGATAAATGTAAGAGATAAGACAATAAAGGTACTGAAAGATAACATAACTATCTTCATGAGCTTGGGTTGGAGAAATATTTATTAAGCAGAACCTCAAAATCTCCAATTATAAAAAATAAACCCATAAATACACAGGGCTACATTAAAATTAGGAGGTTTTTTTTTTAAAGACTTTATTTATTTATTTGACAAACAGAGATCACAAGTAGGCAGAGTGGCAGGCAGAGAGAGAGAGGGGGAAGCAGAGAGCCCGATATGGGGCTCAATCCCAGGACCTTGGGATCATGACCTGAGCTGAAGGCAGAGACTTTAACCCACTGAGCCACCCAGGCGCCCCAAAATTAGGAACTTTTGATCAAAACATATGATTAAAAGAATGACAAAACAAGTCACAAGGTGGGAGGAAATATTTACAATATGTATGTTTGACAAAGGGTTCTATTCCATATGGTAAAGAACTACAGATCAATAATAAGAAGACAAACATTCCAATAGAAAAATGGGCAAAAGCATGCATAGACACATCACAAATGGGAAATCAAGTGACCAATAAGCCTATGAAAGGGGCTAACCTTCACCCGTCATCAGGACGATGCAGATTAAAAACACAATCAGTAACACTACCTACCCACCAGAATGGCTGAAATAAAAAGAAAAACAGTATCAAGTTGAGAGGGTGTCCAGCAACTGGAATTCTTACAAAATGCTGGTGGGAATACAAGTTGGGCAACTACTATGGACAGAGTTTTGGCAAAATCTACCAATTATCTTCTCTGCCCCAGCAGTTCTCCCTCTAGGTATGAACTCAACAGAAAGGCATATGAATGTTCATCAAAATAAAAGAACGTTTCTAGCAGCACTATTTGTAACATCCAACATTGCCCATTTATCATGCAATGGACAATTAAATTGTGGTTTATTCATACGTGGAGTATTAGCATGAAAACGGATATATTAAAACTTGATGCAATAACACAGGTGAAAGTTATCAACATAATGTTGAACAAAGCCAGACTCCAAAGAACACATTATATAATTCTAGTTACACAGAACTCAAAAATAGACAAAGTGTCTTTATTTTTTTTAAAGTGTCATTATTTAATTGGTGGCATTTTTTCCTCTTTCTTAGCAGTGTTGAAATAATGATGTATCATCCAATTGATGGCAACTTGGTGAAGGTAAAATGTAGTATTACTACTATTTTTTGTAAATTTTTGTGATTTATTACTATTATGAGGCAAGTCCTGGGATCTCCCTGACTCTGATCTGTCTCTTGCTCTCACTTTTCCAGCTCAACCTCAGTGGTCATTGTGGCGCCCCCACATCTCTTCCCAACTTTTTGTTGAAGAGTAACGTTCCTGTTTCTTAGTTTGATGTATAATCCCCCGGAATAAAAATTACTCTTCCTGGTCTCACCTGCATCTAGGTGGGGCCAACGTGATTATGTTTTGGTCTTTATCAGAGGAAAATATATAGGATCGTGTGCAGAAAAGTGTTAACTGAGCAGGCCCAAATTGCTCAAATCTTGCATGTGCCCCAGAAGGATCTGTTGCATGACTGGCCCTGTACTGGTTTCTGGGAATTGAGCTCTTGGAATGTTTTAACTGATAAGAGCCTTTTGCATGCTCAGGGCTTTGAATCACACTGTACCAGTTTGTGTAGGTTTTTTGCATAAATAGTTACTTTCTTGGGGTCTAGAGCTCCAGCAGTCCAGTTAGTCACATGGGCACTGTAAGTTTGAGTAACTGCCACCAGACTCCTAGACTCAGTCAGGCTTTCCTGAGTGACAGCAATTGACAGGGGTTGTCACAACTTGTTGCTGGAGAAATTAAGCGTGTCCTGGGTGACACCACTGGGAGAGACTCTCAGAAGTTTGCACTTGGTTTCCTTGCTCTTGGTTTGACTTCACCCTTTGTCAAATTTGCTCTGTACCCTTCACCATAATAAATTGTGACTGTGTGTATGATGAACCGTGAGTCCTTCTAGTGCCTCACCAAAACGAGGGGTGGTCTTGGGGCCCCTGGCACAGATAGTATAGTATACGATATCACTAATAAGAAAAGACTCACCCCCCTCCCTCAGCTTTCATGGGAAGAGTATACCTTCCTATCCAGTTGATGCTGAACTTGGCCATATGACTTGCTTTGGTCAATCAGATGTGTGTCAAAGTGACCTCGTGCCGTTCAAAGTTTAGACCTTAGAAGACACTGCATGTTTCTATTTGACATTTGGGAGCATTTGACCAGCGTGTTTCAGAAAGCTGGTGACTCCATCAGCCTCGGCCGTGGAATGAACAGACAAAAAGGAGACCAGAGTCCAGACAGCAGCATGGGGTCAAGCCTGGCCAGACCTTGGAATCTGAAGTTAACAGATACAGGGAGCCCGGAAACCTTCCCTAATGAACGACTTTTGAGTGTCCTCTCTTCCTTGGCTGTTTTGTCTGGAAAACCAGATTTGATTCTAAAGCTCTAAGCACTTCTGTGGGGCGTGAGGGTGCCGGCCAGACCCTCAGGATGGCAGAGCAATGAGCCGGAAGGTCCCTGGATCCCTAAGGACCTTGTGAAGCTGACATGTTTCTAAGTCGTTTGAAGCATCAATAGTTAGATCATCTATCAGGTGCAGCTACATTGAATCCTAACTAATATAATCAGCAAACCCTTATCCATTATCGACTCTCAGGGAGCCCAGGCCAATGCAGAAAGCTCCTGTGAACTGCTTTTACTGTCTCCTGTTATGTTCTGGGCTATTATCAGAATACGAGTCTGTTACAATTTTCCTATTTACTCTCATCCTCCCTAAGAGAACTCAACACGAGAGGAAGAACAAATGGGTGAAGATTGACCTTTGGAATATTCCACCAGACAATTTCTTTTTTAAAAAAAATGTGGTTTTTTTTTTTCCTCTAAGCTCTTTCAAATGAAACCTGACTGAAAGCCAAAAAGTAAAATAAACATGGGCCAAAATACCCTGAAAGAAGGACGGTGACAAAGTGTGGCATTGTAAATCTTCCCTCTCCTAGCCCCAGGGGGGCTCTGCTGAATGGCTCCGGCCTCCTAAAGCACGGAGCTGTGCCCAGGAGCGGGGCTCCATCCCTTTTTCTGGATTTCGCCCTCTCTCCCTACTCAGCCCAGGACTTTGCTGAGGATGCTTTATTGAATGTCACATTATTATTCTCTTCAATGCTTTCTCTCTTCCATCTGGGGTGGAAGGGAGACAGTGAGGCAGACAATTACATTGCTGATGTGGGATTTTTAGAGGAAAATTGAGGGAAATTATAGGGACTACCCAGCTGTGGTGAAAACTCCTCACTCTCTTCCCACAGGACCCATTATTTTACAAACTGCCACTATTTAAAATGATTTACAGTCACTTGCCAACTTTACCATGCTGTTAGAGTCACTCAAATCTTACCTAGCTCTTAAAAAGAGTACAGATGGTGAAAGCATGTTCACTCTCAAAACAGGGTGCATTTGATGACTCCTATTTAGAAATCTGAAGTCTACTACTCTATCAAGGTCAATCTTCTCTCCCCAATATTGCCTCTTCCATTTGATCTAATTTTGCATCTCCTGGATCCTGTCTCCTGTAACAGCTTCTTTGTAGCTTGGAATTTCTTTCACCACAGTGTCTCTGGACTTCTGCCTGCTCAGTCCTTCTTTTCTAAATACAGAAGAAACCCCTTGGAAATGTTATCCTTACCCTTGCTTTAGAGATAGTCCCTATGTAATTATAGTCACTTTCTCCCTTTCCTGGTTCGTCAAGGGAGATACTAAGAGGAGGGCTAATCTTGTAAGACTTAAGACTGACCCAAATCCTCCTGATTTGGTGAGCTCATGGCTTCCAGTAGAGTCTAGTTTCCTGGTTGCTTTATTAGCTTAGAATTTGGAAGCGTGATGGCACGGTTGAAAATAAACAGCAAGGTGTCTGGGCCGCGGCAGCCAGGAGCGGATCTGTAGCTGATTACTTACAGACAGCCTCTCCAAAGCTGGATGGGAACTTCAGGGGCCTGACTTGAGGAGGGAACTACTATCTGGTTCACTTCGTATTTTCACTTTAGAGGCTGCTGCTCTATACAATTAACACTTAGAAAGTGGAGAAGAAAGTGTTTTTCTGGAGAAAATGCTCAGGGGACCTCCCAGTAGTTTAGAGTACAGCACAGGAAATGTCTTTACTGTGAAAAAAAAAATCACAAATGGATAAGGGATAAAATGAGTCACTTCCAAGATGTACGTTTAAGAATTGGAGAGCAATGGGCTATTTTGAGCATAGGAAAAATAGATAATTTTGCCATTTAGCTTTTTTTTTTTTAAAGAACTTCTAAGGTTCTAGCTGGATACTTTTAAAAAATACAGTATATGAGGTTTTAGTTTTGTTTTCCATCATGAAAGTAACTCGCGCTTGCTGTAAAAAAAAAATGTCAAACAGTAGAGAAGGATACTGCCTTGTTCAGGGTAGGCTATGCTATGTTGCCTGTGGTAGGTCTTAGAGATGGCCCCCGTCAGCTGTCTCCCGGTATTCTCAGTCTTGAAATTCTCAGTCCTTTGAGTGTGGGCTAGATTTAGTGACTCAATTCCAACAACAGAGTAAGGCAGAGTGATGGGATGTCCCTTCTGAGGTTCGGTTACAGGAAGACTGCATCTTCCATCTTGGAGTCTCTGTCTCTCCCTCTCTCCCTTCAACCTTTCCTCTGGGAAAGCAAGCTGCCCTACCTTGAACCAGCCTACGGAGTGTTCCCTGATGTATCTGGCCAAGAGCCATGTGAATGAACATGCGAGCAGATTCTCTGGCCCTGGTAGAGCCTTGAGATGTCCACAGCCTTGGCCAGCACCTGGATCGAAGCCTCGTGACGTGTCCTCAGTCAGAACAGCTCCTGAGATCCTGACTAGTAAAATAATAAATGTTTGTTGCTTTTAGTTGCTGAGCTTGGGAGGTAATTTGTTATGTCCAATAGATAACGAATGCACTGTATTAATTAACTCCCAAATCTCCGTGGCTTTCCCCAATAAGTACCCCCACCTACAACACACACAGAGACACTCACACTACATTTTTAGTTCAAGTTAGGGGGCTCCTGGGAAACTGTCCTACTTGGGTAACAGAGCAATCCAGGCTGCTTCTATTTTGTGGTGGGGAGATTGCTTGGAGGATTCACAACTTTAAATACCCCAGACAGAAAGTGATGAAGGTTGCTTCTGCTCACATTTCAGAGGCAGAAACCAGTCACATGGTTTTACCCACTGGGTAAAACCTCTGGGAAAATGGAGGATCATATGGATAGTCAATGGGCGTTATGTGTTTCTGCCACGTGTGGAACGTAAAGAGTGAAAATCCACTTTTCTCCTCCTGCCACATATTCCATGTTTAATGACTTGAATTTTGCCCTTTCAGATAGACACACTTATTGCACAAGCACACGGATATGTGTGTGTGTGTATACATATATATTATACACATATATATGATGTATGTATATGTATAAAATAGGATCAAATTTCTTTTTTTTAAGATTTTATTTATTTATTTAATGGAGAGATCACAAGTAGGCAGAGAGGCAGGCAGAGAGAGAGGAGGAGGAAGCAGGCTCCCTACTAAGCAGAAAGTCCAATGCGGGGCTCAGTCCCAGGACCCTGGGATCATGACCTGAGCCAAAGGCAGAGGCTTTAACCCACTGAGCCATCCAGGCACCCCTAGGATTAAATTTCTACATTGAGATTTATCGCATTCTTAATAACATCTGCTTGGTATTCTATGGTAGGGATGTATCATCATTCATTTAATTGTTTCTCTATTTTTTAAAAAATATTTTATTTATTTATTTGACAGAGAGAGATGGCAAGTAGGCAGAGAGGCAGGCAGAGAGAGGAGAGGAGGGAGCAGGCTCCCCTGTGAGCAGAGAGCCCGATGTGGGGCTCCATCTCAGGACCCAGAGATCATGACCTGAGCTGAAGGCAGAGGCTTAACCCACTGAGCCACCCAGGCGCCCCTAATTTTTCTCTATTGATGAGGACTAACTTAAGTATTTCTAGGGCTAATGAAATGTCTTCATAGATTTTCACCTATTAGTTCCCTAACTTGTCCATATGACATCCTGTACGTGTATCGACACCAGTCTACAGAGAGAACGCATCTTTTCCCCGTCATCCTCTGCCTCACGCTACTCTTGCTCGCTTCTTAAATAAAGGGCCTCATCCTATTTGCCCCCATTTCTAGAGGCCGCAAGAGATGTTGGGGAGTTGTTAAAGTATTCAACTTCACTAGCTGTCATTCTGATATGAATATAGAAGAAAAGGACAGAGGAGAACTAGCATCT
Organism: Mellivora capensis; assembly: GCA_004024625.1. Lineage (NCBI taxonomy): Eukaryota > Metazoa > Chordata > Mammalia > Carnivora > Mustelidae > Mellivora > Mellivora capensis. The sequence goes on from PISX010017145.1 coordinate 15,024, forward strand.
AGACGTACAGGGCCCTTAGACACTCTGCTATCCATTTTATATCAATTTCATGAAAGCCTCATAGTACATGATGAAATATATAATTATTTAGCTCCCATGGTGAAATCCTATTCAAGGACTGGAAGTACATCCCTGCTTCAACGCCCACTATGTATACTCACCATGTAATTTCTTTTCCTTTTCTATTTTTTCTAGGAAGCAGATAGAGTTAACAGGCTGTGATGATTGCTGCTTTTCTTAGTGAGGATACTATAAAGATCTCTGTGCCCTTTCCAGAAGATACACCGTGCGTAGTAAAAAAAAGAGAAAAGAATATGCAGTGTTTGTTAATTTTCTGGGACAGCATATGCTATAAGTACACTAGTTTCTTTCCACATCTCTATTAAAGAGCAGAACAAAAAATAAATACATCCCAAATGATGAGAGAGAGGTATGACTGGCCATCTCTGTTGGTCCATCATTTCCACCTGGGATCTATTTAAGAGGCAGAACATTCTCTGCCTTCAAATCAGTTGCCAGGTCATATCTAAGGCATCTGAGGGTTGCAAGCAAACTCCTCTGGGTCCTTCTTTCTGACCAAGTGATCTGTTTCAGCTCAGAGGTTTGGGACTGCTAGACAGCAAAGTATTCCAACTTCGGCAGAGAAATGGGAACAGGGAGAGTAATATCTGAATTTTTATACTATTTTCTTGGATGGGAAATAAAGGGAAATTTTTCTTGACTGATTTCTGGCACCTAGAGTCCTACAACTTCCTTCTCTCTGCACCAAAAGAAATAAAGTAAGGCTCAGTATGGACAGAGGACCATCTCCTATCCAGGCAGGCACTAAGATACCGTTACCATTTCAATATTGCAGATGAGCAAACAGAGGCTCTGAGAGATTAAAGAACTTGACCGCAAGGCTTGTGGAACCACACAGACCTCAGGACACACAGTCTCCCTGTTGGGATGGAAGCAAGTGATGGCTTTGGGACTGCTTCACATTTTTTTTTAAAGGTTTTATTTATTTATTTGTCAGAGAGAGAGAGAGAGCAAGAGAGAGACCACAGGCAGACAGAGAGGCAGGCAGAGGCAGAGGGAGAAGCAGGCTCCCCGCCGAGCAAGGAGCCCGATGCGGGACTCGATCCCAGGACCCCGGGATCATGACCTGAGCCGAAGGCAGCCGCTTAACCAACTGAGCCACCCAGGCGTCCCATGGGACTGCTTCACATTTAAAATATACGATCTAAACACAGCTGAGGCCAAATCATAGGCACCTAGAACAGCCTTCCTTCCATCCCAACACCTCGAATTCTTTCTCTGGAAAACCTTAAAACCAATTCTTCTACAGCCCATCCACTGGCAGCGTTCATGGAGTGCTGGGGAGAACACTCCGCTGAAGAATTTGTCTGCACCGGGTCTTTGTGCAAGTGAAGGAAGGTCGTAGGCGATGAAGCTTCTGTCAGTCGGGTGGGTATTCTAATGGGACTTATTTTCTAGGGATCTGCCAGCTCCTGGCCATTGTATGCAACCAGGAAAGGGGAAGCGAAGGTGCTCTGCAAACTGGTGGGAACTTCCACACTGTGCAGTGCATAAACAATGAATTCTGTTACACTGAAAAGAAATTTAAAAAAACAAAACAAGGGCACCTGGGTGGCTCAGTGGGTTAAAGCCTCTGTTTTCGGCTCAGGTCATGATCCCAGGGTCCTGGGATCGAGCCCCACATCGGGCTCTCTGCTCCTCGGAGAGCCTGCTTCCTCCTCTCTCTCCCTGCCTGCCTCTCTTGCCTACTTGTAATCTCTGTCTGTCAAATAAATAAATAAAATCTTTAAAAACAAAACAAAACTGGTGGGAACCAGCGAATCCACATTTAGACAGGAAGGCTGTGCCCATTAGGCTACATTCGGGAAAAGCTTGCCTTTTCTTCTATTAAATTAGACCATCCCTCCCAGAATTATTATCTATTATTGGAAGATGTGTATGTGTTCTGATAGTCCATTTACTCACTCATTCATTCATCTACTCGTTTAATAAATAGTTACTGATCACTGACTGGGCCTCAAACACTGTTGTAGTTGCTGGGAATAAAGTAGTGTGCAAAAAAGACTGAAACGCTTACCTTCGTAAAGTTGGTTTTGTTGTTGTTGTTTTCATTCTTGCAGGGGGGAGAAAACCAAAACGGTCAGCTTACAAAGGATCACTATGGAGAAAAACAAAGCAGTGAAGGGTAAACGCGTATGTGGGATACAGGAGGACGCAATTTTAAACAGAAGGAGGAGGAGGTGACCTTTGTGAGAGCGGGGGCGTTCCAGGAGGGGGGCAGTGGAGGCAAAGGCCACCAGGACAGGCAGTGTGGGCTGGACAGGCTGGAGTTGGGAGGGAAGGTGGGAGAGAAGGCCCGGCAGATAAGGGAGGGCCAGGAACGGTGCCTCGAGGATGCTAGGAGGACTGTGGCTTTGATTCCGAGCGGGACGAAAGCACTGCAGGGATTCCAGCAGAGAATGGATGAGATCTGACTTCCTTTATAACGGGACACTCTGGGTGATCAGATGAAGATCAGCTATGGGGAGGCCATTTGGAAATGTCTGCAATAATCTAGGGGAAAACCGAGGATAGCTTGGTTCAGATTAATATGGTGGAGGGAGCAAGAAATGGTTTGATTCTGGATGTATTTACTAATCTATTGAATGTGGGATGCGAGAGAGGGGAAGTCACAGAGGACACTTACATTTTTGGTCTGAACAATTAGGAGGATGCGTTCAGGATTGGGGCAATCAGGTGTTCAGCTGTAAACCTGCTAAATTGGAGATGCCAAACTAGATATTTAAGTGATAGTCTATGAGTGTATCCGTAGCTGCTTCTACCCGCTAGGTGCCAGCAGTCCCTTACCCCGGTGGTAGCAACCAAAAGCATCTTCAGACATTGCCGGATATCCCCACATGAGGGGCCAAATGTCCCTGGTTGAGAACCACTGGTGGAGGGTCTCTACTCTGGACTGGGCCAGGAGCAGCCCCCTGTCCGCAGTTTCCCAGTGGGGCCGAGTGCACAGCAGGGGCTCTGCACGGTGCACACTCTGCAGGGAGGGTCCTAGGGTCCCACGGCGGGCCACCTGTGGCATCTCCTGTCTGGTGGGAAATCACCACACTGCCTCTTCCACGAGGTTCTCTCCTCGGCTCCTCCCTTCCTCGAAGGCAGTTGCCTCATAAGCTTGTATATGCTCACCTTCTGGCCCGCATTTTTTTATGTCCAGTGTCCAGGAAAGAAAGCAAAGGACAGGTGTCTGGTGGTTCTCCTCTGATTCTGTGTCTATCAGCTAAATGAACAGCATGTGTAGGCAGCTGTTAAGCCTCCCGGGACAATGTTATACACCTGGATTTGATTGGCTGGCTCTCTGATCACAACTAGCAAGTCAAGAAGCCGATGGATAATTCTTGGTAGACAACCATCCTGCCACCAGTCAAGCCAAAAGCATTTAATGAATACCTAACCTAATTCGCTTGGCACAAATGTGACATTTCCCACAACCCAGACGAGGCATTTCCAGACACCGACGTAGAGGCTGTAATTGGGAATTTAATATTAAGTATCTTACATCCTTTTTTCATCTCTCCAATCTTCCCACCCCTTGGATGGGCTTGGATTGCTTCAGAAAGCCTGGTGTATCACTTGGATTTTGTGTGTTTCAGTACATTCTATTGGAATGTTTTCTTTCAGACATTTATGTCTGCCAAGTTGGTGACATTTCTCTCATGATGCGTGTCTCTACAAGTTACCAAATGCTTTCATTTAAGCTTGAGCTAAATTTCTGCATTGACTAATTCAGCTTTATACACCGAATCCCCCTGGATTTGTGCTCAGAAAGCGAACTCAGTCAGGAGTGGCTGCTGGGAGGGCAGGGAGATGTCTGGAACGAAAGACACACACACTTTTACCAGTCTGTTGTCTGATTTAAATTCACCAGGACAAGCTAATCCTAATTCAGGGCATGTTATGGTTTTGTGAGAGAATCGCTGCTCGGTCTTCCACTTGTGATTTATTAGCAAGTGATCTCCTGGAGGGTGAGAGAGCCAAGGTATCATTCGGTAGGCCACTTGCAACACTTCTGAATCTTCTCCCGTATTCCATTTTCTGGCTTTCTTTTCTAAATTATTTCCCCATAGGAAGGATTTTCTTACAGTCACCATTTGAATTATGCAGGCTACTACTCCATTTATTATATACTTCTATATTATTACAGAATCATGAGCCTCTGATAAAGCTTTAAATAGAGCAACTCTACAGAATTTTCTTATAAGGGGTCCCATTTGGTAATAGTTTTTCAGGAATGGTCACTATCCCAGCTATGTATACATACTTTCTCTCGGGTCTGCTTGCCATGATAAAGTCTGATAAAACTACCCACTTTCCCAGCCTCCCTTGAAACTAGACCTTGTTCAGGCCAATGAAATGGTAAAAGAAGCATACTGGCATGGAAGGGTTTCTGGGAAGGATTTTTCCACACTGACAATAGGAGAGTAGTGTATAAGGACTATGGTTCCTAACAGCCCTGACTACCCACCTGCTTCCGGCCTTTAACTGAAGCCATATGGGATGACTGCAGCTGTGGCAGCCATCTTGTGACCATGAGGGAAAGGTCTCTCCTCCAGAGAATTGCAGAGACCCCAGACCCAGCCATTTGAAATCATTGGAAACCCAGCTAAAGGGGGCTTAAACCATGAGGACATTTATTATTTCCTTAGAGATGGGTATTTCTGGGGGTTTTGATAATTTACAGCTCAAAGCCATTCAACTGTAACTAAAACTCTATCATGAAAGTTCACACTCTCATTGACAGAGCTAACGCATGAGCCTAGGCATACTCTCTAGTAGAACTCTGTTCTTTTATGCCTCTGTAACTCATAAAGTTAAATTTTATAAAAAAGTTAAAGAACTGCAAAATACTTCTACAGCTGAACAGTAAGATGTGTGGATAATCATCTAGAAAGAGATATAATTTTAAATTATGTTCAGTCAATAAGAATCTTTACAATCGACCAAAACCGGCAAATAAGACTGCAAAAATAAGGCTCACAGTAAGTTCTAAAGAGGAAAATATCTATATAACATTTAAGTCTGGGTTAAGGCAAGCTACGCAGAGGCTCTGAAAGCCCATATTCTGTGATTTAAATGACCTATCAACAATTTAATTTGTCCCCAGCCCTTTCACTCTGGAGTCTCCTTTGGATTCTTTGCCATGTTGAAGTCAAGCTGTGAGTGAGTGCATTCTCTTATTCTCTGCAAAAGAAACAGCATCAACCAGGAGCAGATCCCCAATGCTCTGAGCCAGACTCATCCAATTCCCTTTTGCTTTCTATGTCAAGTCTAGCAGTCCTGAAAAAGGAAGCTTCTCTTGCACATTCTGAGCATTTCTGGAAGGACTTGGCCTTTTGTTCACCATTGCTCCTACTTTTAGGGCAAACGTTCAGTTAGTAAAAGGTTTAGGTGTGCAACGGCATTTTGAATATAACTCTAAGATACAGAACGTTGTAGGATCTGGAAATCGAAATTATGCTTGGACTGGCCAGCTTGTAGGCAGTAAGATTTCATCTCAATGTCATTTTAAAGAGCCGAGACCCTCAGCTGTCTGAATCAGCCTTTGAAAGAAAAAGACGAGCCCAGTATGCCATAGCTGTGCTACTCCAGCGATCACAAGATGCTCGAATATGCTAACTCTGAGCTGGGTAATGCACTGTGACATGTTCCGAGGGAGAATTGAATTCCACGAGACAAGAAAGCCATTGATACAGGCTTTTTCATGCAAGTTGATTAATAAACTTCTCATAGGATTATACTAACATCAACTGCTTTCTCTAGAATAACATACAACAGGAGGTCGGAAACTTCTCGGCGGACAGCTGGCAGCAGAATTTATCACCGGAAGGGAGCTGGCTCTGGCAGGCAGAGCCCTCCAGGATGTCTCTTGGGAACCAAGATGAGAGCTGGAGGGCTTGTGTGTTGACTGGTCCAGCAGAGGCCCAGAAGAAAACAGCAAACTCTTCCCCAGGAGGCATTTCTGTACTGTTGCAGAAGTGTGTGAGAGGAAGGGGGAGACAAGGGAGAGGCAGGAGGACTTGTTGTGAGGCGGTGGAAATACAAGACATTAGGTGGTCCTTGAAGTGTTCCACATGGCTAGGGGGCCAGAAGGGCTTCCAAGTACAAGGGTGTCTTGTTGAACTTGATGTTCTTTGTGTGGTAAACTCTTCTTTGGACTCTCTTTAAGTCTTCAGTGCAAGCTACTAAACACCAAATCTACTCACTGTGAGTGGGAGCTTTTTGTAGAATTCAAGGAGGGGGCTGCCTTTTAGGTCTGGATCTGCGCAGTGCTGACTAGAGATGACATCCGTGGGATGGCAGGGTGCCTCGCAGCCTCAAGAAGGGATGGGAGCCAGAGGGGAACAGAAGAACTTATCTTTCCTTAGCCCCATTTTGTTGGAAACGTTTGGAAATCATGGAAAGGGTTTGCGGATTTGTGTAGTATCGTCTTGTTGCTTGAACCTGGACTTGTGCGTCTCTCGCAGGTGGGGAGCTAGGCATCTTCCTCAGGCTCTTTTTTTATGCCCGAGGCCTGGGCTGGTGTTGTTTGCTGCTCTGGGGGCACCCTCTACCCTTCTCTGTTCTGCTCTCTGCCCCAGGAGCCTGGCTGTATGGACCTGGCTCCTGGTTGGCTCTGGATCATGGGAAGCCCCACGTAGATCCTCTGCAGGAGGTTAGAAGAAAGGAGGAGAGTGAAGGCAGGGATCCTATTCCCTGATCTCCTCCCTATGAGGTCACATTGTATTAGTGTGGTCCTGTCCTAAGATCACTACTTTCTCTTAAGGGGACTGTCTTTCTTTTCAGGTTTTTTTTTTTAAATTTAATTAATTTATTTTTAAAATATTTTATTTATTTATTTGACACAGAGAGAGATCACAAGCAGGCAGAGAGGCAGACAGAGATCACAAGCAGGCAGAGAGGCAGAGGGAAGCAGGCTCCCCGCTGAGCAGAGAGCTCCATGCGGGCTCCATCCCAGGACCCTGGGATCATGACCTGAGCTGAAGGCAGAGGCTTTAACCCACTGAGCCACCCAGGCACCCCTCTTTTCATTACCTTCCTTCTAGGTAAGGTGGTCTATTTTCCTGGTTTGCTGGAACTGAGGGTATTCCCAGGACATGAAATTTTGATTTCTAAAACGAAGACAATCCTGGGAAAATGGGGACAAACGGGTCACTCTTGCCCGAGGAATGGTTAATAGCTCCTTTGCTAGTTATTTGCTTCGGGTTACTGAGCTGTCTCTTGAGAGTCCCATATCCCCATCCCTACCTTTGTAAATAGTCCTTTGGTACAGCAAACAAACACACCATTCTGGAATGATCTCATTCAAGCATGCTGTCTCTTTCCTTCTGGGTCGAAGTGACACGCTAGTTGTCCATGAACACTCATGACCATGTTCTCTCTCAGCTGTGGTTTCCTCAGCTGCCAAATGAGAGAGTTACACTAGAACATTCCCTTACAGCTTTCCAGCTTCAATAGCACAAAGTGATTGAAAAGAACATCATGATTTTTATCTCTTAAAATTTGATAACATCTCTTTTATTCTTATTGTCATCTCCAGTAATTCTGGCTAAAGAATTCTTTTTTTTTTTTTTAAAGATCTTATTTATTTATTTGACAGACAGATCACAAGCAGGCAGAGAGGCTGGCAGGGGGAGAGAGAGAAGGGGAAGCAGGCTCTCTGCTGAGCAGAGAGCTCGATGAGGGGCTCCATCCCAGGACCCTGGGATCATGACCTGAGCAGAAGGCAGAGGCTTTAACCCACTGAGCCACCCAGGCACCCCATGGCTAAAAAATTCTTGAGGACTTCCCATTGCCAACCCTCAGCTGTGCCTGGGGAAACTGAGATGCAGGGTACATAGTTCTGCCCCTAGACGGGGTCATGTCTGATTTAGGGGGAAGGAAGGGGAAAGAGGTCAGACAACAGATTATTTCAGCACAGAGTGCTCTGTGCTAAACGAGATTTATATATGGTGTCCAAGAAGCCCAAGAAGGGTATCCAACCAAGTCTGGAAGGCTTCCTGGAGGAAGGGACACCTGAACTGAATTTTAAGTGACATGTAGGGGTCAAGGAAAGAGAAAGAGGATAGGAGAAGGGCAGATGGAACATTCCTTGCCAAGGAATGGCATGAGCAGAGGCCTGGAGGGAGCCAAGGACATGAACCATGGGGTGAATATGGGAAGACTTTGAGGTAGGGTAATATTAGCTGTTCGCTTTTTGGTGAAGCCTAAGGTGTGAGGCAGGAGATGAGTCTGGAGAAGGAGACGAGGCTGCACAATATGGGGTCTGTCAGACTGCTTAAGGAGGGAGCCCTTTATCTTGTGGAGAACAGAAAGCCACTAAATACTGGGTTGTTTTGCCATTGAGCAGGGTAACCTAATACTTAAATATCCAGTTTCTGAAAATAAAACAGAAAGAGTAGCTCTGGGCCAACAACAAAAAGTAATTTGTGTTTAGCAAACTTTCTGAAGTCTTGCTCATGCAATGAAACTTTAGATCTGTGTTTATAGCTATATGAAATTATTAATTGATTCTGTTATTAGGAAAATTAGGAAAATCAAATTCGACCCCAACGCTTTCTCTGAATGAAAAATAGCAGACACTGGCTTAATAGGTTTACCTTGACTGTCTTCATTCATTTACTTCAACATTCATTTGCTTCATCCAAATTTTGAGATTTTGAGGACAAAACCTTTGTCCTAAAATTGCATCACCAGCAATTAAGACATTGTTTGGGACATGGAGGGGGTCAAAAAATATCTGTCCGATGAAAAAAGCTCTTCGCTGGGTGCCCACCAGCAGTAAGTACTAGCTGCACTAAGGCCAAGAAATAGAGTAACAAAATACAAAGTTTTTGTCCCCAATACATTAAAGGTCACAAGTGGACCTTGAATTAAACAAACTAACTGTAAAAGGACATTTTGATTCTTTTAGAGAAATTAGAATGTGGAGTGGGTATCAGATGAAAAGAGAGATTATTATTTTGTTAGATGTAATAACAATGTTGTGGTTGTGTGACAAAATATCTCTTTTTAAAAGGTAATGTTAAGATTGGAAGTAGTTAGGGATGAAATACTGTCAGGCACTTCCATTAAGATATTATCTCCATGCCTTAAAAAGTTTGTTTAAAAACAAATAAAAATTTAGAATTATTGCCAAAACAATGAAACAAGAAGGGAGTGAAAGGAGGGAGAGTAGGAAGGGCAGAAGAAGGCAGAGAAAGAGGAAGTCAACTAGTTTTAGTTGAGAGAAGCTTCTAGACTGGAAAACACAACATTCCCAAGGTTGCACATACTACGGGATAAATTTGCTTTGTGACGGGCATGAAATAAGAGCATAATCACAGTGTGGGTAGAAACCAGGAAGAAGGAACTCGGGAGGAGTAAATTTTGAGTGAGGTTTCTTAGGCTCATGACAAAAGCCCATCTCAAATTGAAGTCACCTGTTTCTTTCCTATTCTCTGCATTAGTAGAATAATGTTTCTCATTTTGTTTCCAAGTCTAGTATCATTTAGAAGAAATCCAATGGAGTAAGACACTACTTTGTGACCACTCTCAAGGATGCTCATTAGAGGCTAGTTGTGTGGCCTTGGCTATGGATCAACATAGTATTCTTTCTTTCTCTAATTCAATAAAATATTACTGAGTGTTTACTCTTTTTTATTATGTGATGTTATTCAACATATTCACGTACATCATTAGTTTTTGATGTAGTGTTCCAAGATTCATTGTTTGTGTATAACACCCAGTGCTCCATGCAATACGTGCCCTCCTTAACACCCATCACCCCGTGTGTTTACTGTGTTGTGAGCAATGCTTTAGACACAGAAGCAGAAAATATGGCAAAGGTCCTGCTTTCATGATGCTTGCATGCAAGCAGACACTTGGGAAATAGGGTCACAGTTTGCAAAGAGCTTACATGTATGAGATTGTTTTTCTTGGCACAATCTTGGCAACAACCTGATGAGATTAGCCACTGTTTAAAACAACCTTCCATTTGGGGTGCCGGGTGGCTCAGTGGGTTCATCGTGGACTCTTGATTTCCGCTCAGGTCATGATCTCAGGGTCGTGGGATGGGCCCCAGTCAAGTCCTGGGTCGAGTCCGGAATGGAGTCCCATGTGGGGCTCTGTGCTCAGCACGGAGTCTGCTTGTCCCTGTCCCTCTGCTTCTCCCTTGACTTGCTTTCCCTCCCTCTCTCTCTCTCTCAAATAAATAAACAAAACCTTAAACAAACAAACAAACAAACAAAATCTTCCTTTTAAACCCAAGGTTCAGGCTGTTCCATGACTTGGCCCCAGTTATGTCACTCATAAATGGCAGCCATGTGATTGGAACATGGGTCTTCCCACCTGGAGTCCAGCATGCCCGCGGGGACACCGTGCTCCGCTTTCCTGTGTGGCTTCTGTTAACCGGAAGGAAATGCGGGGATGATACCCGTACCTCGCCTCACCACGAACGTCTGGAATGAGGGGAGCAGTGACAGCTCTTTGGACACGAGCAAGTGTTCTACTTAGAGCCAATCTGGGGTGTGGATCTGAGGGTGGCTCTGTTAAGCACAAGCACACGGTGACACTTCAGGGGAGATTTTCTGTTCCCAGCTAATTATCACTTAAATTTGTCAAGAAGGGAAAAAGAGCCTCTCACATTTTATTTTAAAAGATGAAAACCTTTGGAAAATATGAAAACATTTGAGGGTGATTTGCCCCTCTTCTCTCTCCACAGGCGGCCGGGGCCAGACCTACAACAAGGGGTGACAGGAGGGCTGTGAGCTGAGCGTGGTGCCCTTGGGGCGCTCTGCGGTGGGGGAGGGGCAGTCCCTCGATTTCACACCGAATAAGATGCAAACCACACAGAGCAGAGCCTGGGAAGGAAACAGAGAGGATGGGAATGAAAGATGGATCTCAAAGAAATTAACTGGAGATGATTTATACCCAGAAGGGTCGCCGAGGCAAGAGAGAATGAAGCCAGACTCCAAAGACCACATAAAATATGATTCCATTTATATGAAACATCCAGAACAGACAAATCCCTAGAGATAGCTACAAAACAGATTACTGGTTGCCAGGGGCTGGGAAGGCAGGGAGGGAGGAGAGGGAGGGACTGCTTAATGGGTACAGATTTCCTTTTAGGGTAATGAAAATGTTCTGGAACTAGGCAGTGGTGATGTTGCAGAGCACTGCGAATGGACTAAATATTGCGAGTGGTGATTTTCATGTTAGGTGTATTTTTCCACAAGAAAGAAAAACTTACTCATATACACACACTTAAAAAAAATAATCTTACTGATTGGTTAATACTAACTCGCATCTCTGAGGTACTTTCGCAACACAGCTGATGGGTAGTCATCCAGATTGTACCAGAATATCCTCACTGAGGAGAAAATTGCTCAAAAGTAAGCATATTTCATTTTTAGGAAGAACCCAATTGTTAGAAAACTCACCATTAAGGTGAATGAAAATTGATATTCTTGGGGAGGTGGGTTGCTGAGGGATCAGGATGAAATTCAGATATTTCTCACAGTTAAATTTGTCTTAAGGGAGGAGGCCATTCTGGTCAAGGGGCGACAGTCTTGCAAGGACAGCAACGTGAAGATGTCGTCCTGTCTACAGTGGGGTTGCTACATTTTCCTGAGCATGTGAAACTAGAGGACTACCGTGGAATTCAGGAGGTATGTCTGGGATTATTCCAGAACTTGGAATCAAAAATGATTCAAAATCTACCCTTAACAAGCACTGCAATAGAGGGACAGGAAATCTAGAAAAATTTTCAGAATTTTCTATTTGAATACACTACTACGCTCATTTTAAAATGAGAGAATCTTGGGGGAAAATGCATGAGAAAAAACACGTTACCAGTAATGTTCTGTGCTTTATAAATAGATACACGATCAAACGTCTTTTTAAAATGAAGCCCCCAAGGGCTTGGATTTATGAATATTATGTATCCGCTTTTCCAAAAACATGTCTACTGTGTAAGTCCAAGTACACATGTGTGTTTCCCTGTAGTTATACGCTATAACCTAAGTAGTCCACATGCATACCTAGTTTAATATTGGGAGACATTAAGAGTTCAGAAATTCTTCTGCATTCTGGATTAATTAATAGTGAGAGAGATCAACAGAAACAAGGAAGTGGTTTCCTGTGAGCCGGGCTCCTGGAGTTCTGGTGGAAAAAGGCAGTAACAGCTCATTCTGACTTCTGACCCCCCGATGCCTGGGGGCTGGGGGGGGAGAGGCTCGGTTCCCCAGTCCCCCATCTTTGTGCACCAGCTTCCTTTTGTGCTTCTCACAGCTCATCTGGAGTGCCATGAGTAATTAGGGCTCCCTTCTACCCGGGTGTTGAAGAGCTTTGCGGTGGCACAAAGAAAAATGCGAATTTTGTCCCTGGGAACTAGCAGCAGGGTTTTGTTTTCAAAGCTCCGCTTTTAGATGGTTCCCAGTAAAGGAACATACTTACCTTTTATCATCATCGTAGCGGAAAAATACTCCCCTGAGGATGTGGGCTGCTGAAAGCTGTCGGAGCCTGCCCACCTTTAGTATTTAGTGACGACATTAGAAGCGTTCTGCAACCCGTACTGGAATCTGACTCAGTGTGGGGAGAAGCCAGAAATACCAGAGCAATTGAGGAAAAGCAGGAGAGCGACAAGGGAGAAGCCCAGAGGAAAGGAACCTTTGTTTTAGACCTCAGGAGGAGACAGAAGCAGGTTAAGTCACAAAGGACATGAAAAGTGTCTATCTCTCCCAGAAAGTAGTGAACGCAGGGTAAAGAAAGACCCACGCAAGGCTCCTATCCATTGGAACTCTGAGGCCTATGATTTTCTCTCGGTGTGGGAGGGGTAGGGAGTCTGAGATGAAGGAGAGGCCCAGAACACACTGTCGGGGTGAAAACTTTGCTTCTCCCTCCCTCCCTTCCTGCAGATTTATTAAGCAGGCGGGCAAAGAATAGATTTGCTGGAATAACAGCTGGGTAAATGGCACATTAGGCAATTTTGCAGGCACCCACGGATCTGTGGTTGCACAGAAATGGAACTCTAGGAGGCAAAGGGTTCCGCCGTGCCCCGCTTTGGGCTGAGCATTCCCTCTGCTCCTTTGCTCGGGGGAAGGGTTTTTATTTGCAGTTAGGATTGCCGCCCACAGGTCTGAGCTGGACCACCCCTAGCAAAGAGGCCCTGTTCACTCACCCGTGCCAGGACGTTTTAACTCTCCATCTTCCCTCCAGTGTGCTGCAGTGATTTTCCGCTGTGAGGAGAGGAAAGGCCGTTCTTCAAAGTACCTTTGGAGGCAGGGCCCGATGTGGGCCCAGCTTTGTGAGTGAGGACCCGCGTTCAGGGGAGGCAGAATTTCCTTCTAAGTCACAGATTGGGTTTGTGCAATTTATTAGCACAACAAGTTGGTGTTTTACTGTTAGTTCTTTGAGAAAAATACAACAGACTGAAGCTGCTTCCTCACTTGATTAGTGTAAACAAGTCCGGACAATTAGCCCGGCTAATTAATGCATACGTCTATTGTGCCATTTGAGGAGACATATTTCGAAGGTGGTGCCAGTTCTAAAATGTGGGAATAATTGCTCTATGAAACTGGGCACAAGGGAAATTCCGTGACATGGCACCGTGGATATGCAAATGCTCTCCTTTTAAAATGTGATTTGCAAAAATAAGGAGTATGGGAAAAATCTCCCATCTAGAATTGTTTTTTTTTTTACAGGAGAGAACTCTGATCCTGCCTTGCAGGCATGAAGCATTTACCAGGAGCATCTCATAAGTAAAGGAAAAAAAAGAAAAAGTTAACAGAGCTATCCCTTGCTCTAAAAAAATCCCAGCATATAGCATGTTGAATTTGTTGCCTTGATAGAACAGAGAATTAGTCTTTTATTACTTTGAAATTAAGTGCTCAGTTTCAATGGTTCCCCATTGCTTAACAAATTAAGTACAGAGTCCTTTGCCTGGTTTCCAAAGGCCTTGAACCACATATAACCAACAACTATATGCTGAGAGTGAGATTGCAATTTTTTTAATTAAATATAAATATCATAAAATAAAGTAGGAGAAATTCCTGAGGTCTGGAGTGGGAAGAAAAAACAGAATGCATGGACCACAGGAGAACTGATTCATCAATTGATTGATTCATTCCAGACATGTTTCCTGAGAAGTAACTGGTGGAGGGGCACGTGGGTGGTTCAGTCATTAGGTGTCTGCCTTTGGCTTGGGTCAGGATCCCAGGGTTCAGGGATCAAGTCCCACATCGGGCTCCCTGCTCAGCGAGAAGCCCAGTTCTCCCTCTCCCACTCCCCATGCTTGTGGATTGAAGTGACCATGACTGTGGACAGCTGTTTGTAAATGAAGTCCCCACGAAGAAACCGACCTTAAGAGGGAGGGCAGTCTAGAGTGGTGCCCAAGGCCCACATCATCATTAGAAATAAACACAGGGCATGAGGGGGTGACTGATTCTAGAACACCTCTTGGCCATGGAGGAGTGTATGTGTGCGTGCACGCGTGTGTGTGTGTGTGTGTGTGTAAGCATTAAAAAGCTCAGTACATGATAGGTGATAGCTTTGGAAGCCCAGGCTGATGGCAGTGTGCTGTGAACACCTCTGGGTATGAGGAAGAGATGCTGTTCCAGCTCTGCTCGCACCCAAGGAAATAACCATCATAGTAGTGAGCTCCCTGTCACCAGAACATGACCAGGAATGGACAGGGACGGCTCAGAATTGCCAGAGCTCCTGATTAAGGGCACTTCCTCCACCTTCCCCCCCTCCTTCTCTTCCTCCTCCTCCTCCTCCTCTTCTTCTTCTTTTTCTTTTTCCTCTTTGGCAGAGACCCCATGATGCAAAGAAGGGGACTTTTCAAAAGATAGGCACCATTCTCCAGGGCCCTGGAGTTCTCAACTTGTAGCTGGGGGGTGGCAGCGTGACTTCGTATTGAGGAAGGACACATATTATTGAGATAAATGGAAACAGGGACCTGAATTGGTTGGATTTAAAACAGAAGGGGGTATCCTAACGACGTGCCCTGATTTGGGCATATCGGTCAGGGTTCTTCAGAGAAACCAATATCGCCATATTTAATACACCAATAGGAAGAGAAAGAGAGGGAGGAAGAGAGAGAGAAATTCATTTGAAGGAATGAATTCACATGATTATGGAGGTGTGGCAACTCCAAAATCTGCAGGACAGGCAGACAGAGTGAGAATTTAGATAAAAGTTGATGTTTTAGCTTTGAGTTCAAAATCCACACAGTAAATCAGCAGGCTGGAAACTCAGGAAGGACTTTCATGTTCCATTCCTGAGGAAGAATTCCTTCTTCCTCAGGTGTGCTAGGAAGGCCTTCAATCAATTGGTAGATAGGGTGAGGCCTACCTACATGGGGAGGCGGGTGTTGTAATCTGCTTTATTTAAAATCAGCTGATTGGAAATGTTAAGCGCATCTACAACAGATCTCCGCAGTAATACCTAGATTAGTGTTTGACCAAGCAACTGGGCACGTATGGCCTAGCCAAGCTGTCCTCTAAAATCAGCGGTCACCACTGGGAAAGAAGACAGGCTGACTATTGAACATGGGGATTTCCAACTTGGTAATGGAAGAGCAGATTTATCACAAAATTAAGGTAGTAAGCAGGAGGTAGAATATGTCATAAAGAGGGTGCAAACAAAGTCCCCTAGGGGTTCCGAGGAGTGGAAGTGTCTACTCACCTGCAGTGACCCACACAAGGACATTATAGTTAGAAAGTAAGGGCAGAGCCATTTCAGAGGAAAGGAAAGCACTGACTTGGCAGCACACAGCGTACTACCGCATGAGACACATGGAAAGCCCCGGACGACTGGAACGTCTGGACATGGAGAATTACATGGAAGGTGAGGAGGGTTATTGAGGTTTCTGAGCAAAGGAGTGACATAAATACAATGACTGTACTCGATGGGTTGGTGCACAAATACTTTTGAAAGTGATGGTGAAAAACAAAAAGGAATTTGGCCAATTGGCCATGGAATAAGGACCTTTATGGATCTGTCTTGAGTGATGCACTTCCCTTCGGTGATCCTGCAACCTTGTAAAAGACAATATGAGGAAGACCTATGGCTGGAGATGTGTGTGTGTGTGTGTGTGTGTGTGTGTGTGTGAAAAATTTGGACAGGTTTGCATTTTTGAAAGGCTACTCTGGCCACCCACTTGGGCATAGTGGGAGAGATCAAGACTGAGGCCAGGGAGCACAGCTCAGACAGGAAGAAATGTTAAAGGATTTCAGTGTCATGGGAGAGAGCAGCTCAAAGAAGTCTCCACAGAAGCTGCCTTTGATGGGGGTCTTACAGGACGAGGGGATTCAGTAGGTAGAAGAGCACAGGAGGGTGTTCAAACAAAAGCAGAAAGATAATATATATAAAGAAAGCCACTTGGCCAAGGTATGTGGTTTGTGGTGACATAGGAGAAAAGGCTTGAGAGGTGTCTCGATAAACGGCAGGTGGGGACCCTGTCATTTGGTGCAATTTCAGGGGGTTGGGATGTCATAGAAGGTTTGATTTTTGAAAAGGATAGCAATACGATCAGCACTGTGCTCCAGGGAGACTACAAGAATAAAGGTTTTCTGGATAGATCTGAGAGAGAATGACATGGGATAAACAGTTGGAAGGCTAACCGCTGTTAGGCAGTGAGGGGTGGAAACCAGCCTTGAGGCGGTAACAATTGAATTAAGGGGTCCTGTTTCAAAGATATTACAGCAGTCAAATCCACAGAACATGATGACTAACTTGGGATCGAGCGAACAGGAATAAAAGCAGAAATTACTATTTGCAGGCAGCGTGAGTGAAAAAGCAGGGATCAGGTTAACAGAAGAGAAACTGGTACAGAAGACAGAGTAATAATTTCATCTTCAGACATTTTGAGCTTAGCTTCTAGGGAGATGGTCTGGGGGAAATTCTTTAGAACCCAGTTATAAATGTGGTTTGGAACTTAGGAAGGAGGTCAGGATTAGAAATATGTGTTTGTTTCTAATGATGGTCTTGGCAAAGCACCTCTGGGATAATCCCATGCCTGGAGGCTTTGCCTTGTAAATATCACTTCCTATTTACAAGGACAATATGACGCTGTGGTCAAAATCTCTCACTTTGGCTTTAGCTAGGTCCAACCCAGCGATTTACAGACTCCATTAACGGGGAGATATTGTGCCTCTCTTTGACTTGGTTTTCTTTATCTGTGAGTTGGAAATAATAGTATCAGGATGGTTATATTAACTAAACTAATGCAGTGAAATACTGGGCTGGGCAGCTGGAACTGTTACCAGAAGTGCCTTTCCTTCTCTGGCCAGATCCAAGACAATCCTCCTTTCCAGCCCATCTAAAATCTCACGTGAAACTCCTTTTCCTCTGCCAGCATGAGCTGAATTCACCTGTTATGATGAGGAAGCACAATCCTAACTTGTCTGTCAATGGCTCTTCTTTCTTCTCCTCTGTGTCTTGGGAGATTCGCTGGTAATGTGAAAGCTGGATTGTACTCTTAGCCTGAGGATGTGTCTCCGGTTTAGCTTCACTCATGTCACAGAAAAGAAGTTGTTTATCTTTTCCCTCAGAAGAAGAAAAATCAATCCGTGACCAGACAAACTGACTTGCATAGAGATGAGAGTTGCAGTGCTCCGCCGCTGGAGTAGAGGTGGAGGGAGAAGAGCATCTAGAACAGAACCTTGGAGGATATTCTCATTGCCGAGCCCTGGAGAAGAAAAACTTGCTATTGTTGTCACTAATGAGACAATCATAATTCATAAGGACCTTATTTCTTTTGTTCATCAGCATTATTGATTGGTTGATTGATTGATTGATTCGTTCATTCATTCATTCAACAGGTGTTTATTGACATCAACTGTATATCAGCCACTAAATAGAGCAGTGAACAAATGAGGCAAAAAAGAGTAGCTTTCATGGAGCTGGGACTATAGCAGGCACTTGAAAGAATACTTGTTCAATGAATAAATGAATATTTGGGCAAGAAGCGTTTTTGAATGGAGCCTCTATGAAGTGTAAGCACTGTGTTTGAGAGGCACAGGGAAGCTTTTGTAAAGGCTTAAAGCTAGTAGGTGATACTTGGGGGATAGATCAGACTTAGAGGAATGGAAAGAAGGGCAAATATTTCAGGCAGAAAGATGGATGCAAGGAAAGGGCAGAGATGGGTGTTTGTGTAATGTCTTTAAGGAATTAAAAAAAAAAAAAAAACAGTAGCTGGTACAGTTTTGGAGAAACAGCCAGCTGGCTATAGGAATGAAAAAGAAGGGAGTAGAGATAGTGAGGTCAAAAATCCTGACTCATCTTGCAAAATAAAGAACACCTTTTTTTTTTTTTTTTTTTACAAAAAGAAAAAATAAAGAACACCATTATTTTGCAGCAGGAGCTTCTACTTTGAGCAGGAGCCCTCTACCATTATCTCCAAGATCGACAAATTCGACTATTACAGAATTTTCTGGTCAATGAGAAGAGAAAACTACCAACTGTTAAGTTTCTACTAAGCGCCTGACATTAGATCAGGAGGTATGCGTATGTAGGACCTGTATGAATTAGCTCTAGAACACTCTTGCACAATAAACATTATATTTCTTCTTTAATTGATTAAGATTATGTCTGGGTTGGCCCAAACTAACAAGGGTTGGTGAGAAATTGAATTTCAATTCTTGCTGGGGAGGAACGGCTTCTTCCCCTCCCTTTGGGAAGTACCATAACCTCACGATTTGCACTATTCAGGACATTTGGGTAGGATCTCTGGTCTTTGATCCCTTGTTCTTAAGTTGTTTATTTTGTATGCCTTCTCTCTTTGTCAGCTTAGTCCCTGAGTCATTGCCCAGACCTCCACCATTGCTGTTAAAGTCCCCCCGCCCCCCCACCCATTAGGCTCCTCCACTAGGGCTTCTCTTGTCTTTTGAGGCAGGTTTCTGGCTCTCCTCAAGGCTCTGGTCTACACAGTACCTGGAGACGGGTGGCTTTCAAAGTACCTGCCTCCACCCCATCTCTTTTTCCTGATTCACCTCCAAGGAACTGGTTCTCCTAGACTGGCCTGTGTGCAGGTTGTCCTTAGGGCAGTCATACAACCCAAGAAGTTCTTTCCCTCCATAACCAGGAAGTCTAAGACAGAAGCTTATGATGCTAGGACACAGAAGAAAGAGGAGGGGCAAAAAGAAAAAAAAAAAAAGAGAGAGAAGTAAGAACGAGACAAAAATTAATATGCCGTATGCATTATATCCACTAATCCCCCAAATCACAGCGCAGCATACCTACCGTTATTACCATTTTACAGAGGAATTCATTCATTCAATAAGTATGTACCGAGCGTCTCTTTTCTGCCTTAGTGTTCTAGGCTCTGGAGGGAAAAAAAAACAACAACAGTGAACAAGACAGACGAAAACTCAGATGAAGACACTCAGTGTCTGAAAGTAAATAACATGCTTGAGATCACATAATCCGTAAGTGGAAATGCTAGGGTTGAGTCCAGGCCTGTCTTTCTCCCACGTCCACGTCACGGTATCACGTGACGCTGGGGTTGCAATGCGGGCAGTTCTGCAAAACATGCTGGAACTTCCGACAGAAATGTGACGTCACGGGCCGTCGTAAAACCAGTCGCTATCATTCACGGACTGCTTGGCAGGCTTCAGGCGTATGAGAAGTCTGCCGTGTCCTCGTTTTTCCGGGTTCAAGGACACTGAAAATGAAGTGTTCCATTCCCCACCCAAATTATCGGGCTAGCAAGTGAGTGAGCAGAGTTTCATTTTAAATTTACTTTATTCCAATCTGGGGCTCTACAGAGCATTGTACCTCGGCCTTTGGGGAAAAAGAAAAAAAGAAGTTAAAACTCTTTTCTCCCTGCTCAGTCCTGCTTCAGGACTGAGTGCCAATGAAGCTAGCCAGGTGAGGTGACGATAGCTAGCTTCTCTTCCTTGTTCAAACTTTCCTCCCCCCTGGTTATCACCTACTGTCTGAGCTTCTCCGGTGTGGTTAGAGGGATTAGAGAAGACACAAAAGGAATAGGGAAAGTCTTATAGTGTGGGGCCTTTTGTGGACAGTGAACGTACCATGTTAACCCTTGCTCCCAAGGGTCCCTACAGAGGTTCCTTGGGGATCCCCCCAACTCTGGACATGGCTTCTAGAGGCCCTCTGGCTAGCCCCTGTTAGGCTTCTTGGTTATAAGTGAGGGTCTGGTCCTTGCAGTCTTCAAACTCTGAAAAGCATATGCTTTGCTCCCTAGATGGTTCTTTTGAAGACCTCTCACTTGGCTTAACACGGCAAAGGGCACATCACTTCCTTGCCTTCCGCCATGGATGGGTGGCTCAAAGCGAAGGGAAATGACCCAATCCAAAGTGTTCCTTGTTGCCTGTCTGCAACCCTGAGAGTTTCTGATTGCCTTTTACATAGCCTGGAGCTGGAGGGTGGGCTGAGGTGGCACAATGTGGTGTTCCAGTGGGTCTTGCAGAGAAGGTGAGATTATGCTAAAAACAGAAAAGGTGTCATGTAACACCCAGTTTGCATTCACCCCAGAAACTTCCTCGGGAGGCTCAAGACCACAGGCCCTGGAATCAAACTGCCGGGTTTGAATCCTTATTTTTTTACTTACTAACTATGTGACTTAAGTCAAGTTGTGAACCTTGCTGTATGTCCCTTTTCTCTGCATATCTATATATGCATATATATCTATTGGTGCTTCTAAAGCACCAACCTCCCAAGGTCACTGGAAGAATGAATGAGGCAGCCCGTGTGATCTGGAGGCGGAGCACCTGTCACATGGATCACGTCCCCAAACCGTGGGCTGTTGTTAGTCTCACTTGCTTTCTCTTGGACATCAACTTCCGAGACGGATTGAAGATAAACACTTCTGACTGCTTCTGAGCACAGGCTTTTGTAAAACTCAGATTCGAGAGGAAGGCATAAGAGAGGCCAAACATATGTGACTCCATCTAGAACTATGGTTTATTTTGCTTTAGGGATGCCATGATTCATTGATTGACTGATTGATTGATTTACCTTCCAAGAAAAGGTGCTGCCTAGTCTAGGCTGGTATGTCCCTTCCAATGTGGGTTTTACTTCATTTAGGCTGATTACAGGCAATGTGGCATGGTAGCCAAGAAGACAGATACTGGCTCATTCAGACCTGGTCCCTTATCTCCGCTCTGACACTTAATAGCTATTGGGACTTCCTGAAAATGACTTCTTTTTTTCTGTGCCTCCATTTCC
Organism: Mellivora capensis; assembly: GCA_004024625.1. Classification (NCBI taxonomy): domain Eukaryota; kingdom Metazoa; phylum Chordata; class Mammalia; order Carnivora; family Mustelidae; genus Mellivora; species Mellivora capensis. The sequence goes on from PISX010017145.1 coordinate 36,264, forward strand.
TCATCTCAAGAATAAAGACAATATTTAGTTGAGTCCCCACCTTGTCATTTTTACTCTGGACTGGTCCTGGCTGAGTGGTTTACCTAAAGGACATAATAATCCTATGGCCCTGTTGCTTGGGTTTTCGGAGATCTTCCATTCAGTAGAACACTTGCCAGTGTTGTACTTCTTGCCAGTGTTCCCTCCCACAGCCACCAGGGCACTGGTTGTCAGGGCCCCCTGTGCTTTTGAGGGGCACTGCTGCTTGGGTGACTGTTTCTTTCTCTTTCATAAAGTTGTCTTCCTCATGTGCTTATCTCTAAATAGAGATTATTAAATCATCAAGTCAATGAGTAGCTCGGATTATTATGATTATTTGGGAGGTGGGAAGGGAGAGGGAAGGAGGGAAGAATAGAAAGAGAGAGCGAGAGAGAACAAGAGAGACCTTAATTTCACATGAGAATTACCTGTAGAGCTTTTAAACATACATGCTTGGCTCCATGTCATATTGCCCGTCTCAGATTTTTTTTTTTCCTGGGTGTCCATTTAAGTTTGTTGATTATAAATTTTTAATGATACCAATCTTTGCGCTTGTGGGGTTTTCCTCTCTAGATCCTCAATGACATATGAAGAAGGCGGTGATGTATGTTCAGCCATGCATGGGAGTTTGTCAGGGGAGTCGATGGAGAAAGGGCAGATGAGCAAGGAGGCTGAGTGTGTGGACAGGGAGGTGATTGAAGACACAGCTTGAAATCACAGTCAAAAAGGGTGGGCAGTGAAGAGGGCCGTGTTGTTGAAGGTCCCGGTGAGGTCCCAGGACAGGCATAGTCATGCTGGTTGTGCAGATAAACTGGAAGGAAAGGAGGGCATGATTCCTTTCTGAATCAGGATTTGGAGGGTAAACTGCAAAGAAAGGACAATAACTCAGGTATGCAATAATACTGTAATTGAACCTCAGGTAATCTGAAAATTGAATGGTCTTTCACTCACCCCAGGCTTTATTTTTTATTATTATTTTTTAAATATTTATTTATTTGACAGAGAGAGACATAGCGAGAGAGGGAACAGAAGCGGGGGCGGTGGGAGAGGGAAAAGCACGCTTCTGGCTGAGCCGGGAGCCCGATGTGGGGCTTGATCCCAGGACCCTATGATCATGACCTGAGCTGAAGGCAGATGCCCCCACCTCAGGCTTTAATTCGGTCCTCACTTTTCCTCTAGGTTGCATTATAATCTCTACTTAATCTCTGATTCCTTTATTTTCATCACTAGTTTATAACTTCTTAAGTGTCCTTTGGACTGTCAATGGAAGTTGGCATCTCTGGCTTTGAATCTTGGTGATAGAAAGTTTCTATCCTTCCATGGGCATTTCCTACTGCTGGCTGCTCCAGGAAACCTCCCAAATGAATCTCTGGCCCTTCCAGCCCATATCAACACCGATTCTCTTAGAACGCTTCTTTGTTTTACCTTAGTCTCTGCAGAAGAGTTGGATACCAGGTTTCTTGTCTCCTGGTCCAGAGCTTTTCTTAATACATACTCCCACGCTCCCCTACGTGCATGGGAGCCTATTTGTGGGAGGCTGTCTGTGACCGAGGTCCCTGCTTCACACTCTGGTCATGCACTCTTTAGAGCTCCATCATAGGATTCCAGGGACTCTCCCAGATCTTCAGTCAGCTGCCCTAGAATGAGAAGATAGTGCTTTGGGGTGACCAGTGTGTTTCTCCTGTGTCTCAGCACTTCTCTAGCTAGGTGGCCTGGCTTGAGCTCAGCCCTTGATAGATTTCTGAGGATTTTCTCTTGCCTATGTTGTTTGGGGTCAGTCAATCAATGGGCTTTCTTAACCCTAAGAGTGATCGATCAATGATTCCGGAAGCCACAGACAGAACATTCAGTGTAGAACCAGAAGATGTAGTCTTAGACTAAAACTGATGCCGATTTGAGTAATTTTGCACTGACTGGAGTAGAATGAGAGTGTGCTGTGCTATAGACCATTAGCAGGGCCCGGGAAATAGAGCTGTTTTTAGGTATTGCTGCCACTCAGTTTACATTTGGAATTTGTGAACTTTTAGTGAAAAATGGTATTTCCCACCAGATTTCATGCAACCTTACATTTACCCAACCCTATCACTAGACCTCAGTAAAAAGCCAAAAGTTTCCATCGCAAACACATATTCCCTAAAATCTAGAGTAATGGTAACAAGATGAGGACAACAAGGGATAGAATGTGTTAACTTTCTGGTGTCTCACCATTTCATTTCCTTTAGATTTGTGTGAAAGAAACGCCTTGTACACAGCTAGCATGGTAGAAAGAACACAGTCTTGGAATTGTGACTTGGCTTTGAGTCAGAGTCCCCGCCTATCCATCTATGTCACCTAGGACACGGTTTACTCTCTCTGAGCTCTGTCTCTTCATTGGTAGAGTGGGGGTACCCAGTTGTCAAAACGCCTGCTACATAGGAGGTATCTGTCGATAGTGCGGATTAGCTCTTCCATGCTATGGGGTGGTCCCTCCTGTGGGGTAGGGTCCCTATGGGGTAGTCCCTCCCTGCAGAGGCTGGGAAGTTAGAAAAGATGTTCCCAAGACTCTCTTGCCCTAATGTTCTGGGTGTGATTGGAGTTCTGTCAATTGTAGGCACCTAAGCTAAGACGTGACTATGGAATGGAGTAAAGGAGGGAGATACTGGCAGGGAACACAGTGCCCATTTTGCTGACATGGACTGTGACAGAGGCAAGGTGATGGCTGGCGGCAGCTTCCATGGGGAGTGGCTTCCTGCAACAGCAGCAGTGTTCGCTTTCCTTATTATGTGTTGTTCTGAGGACTTTGTCTAGAGCTTGCTCTCCAGCCCTTCCCACAATTATGTAAGTGCCCTCATACCTGGTGTAATTCTCTTTATGATTAAACGAGTCATAGTGATTTCTGCTATCTAAGACTGTAATTGAAACAAAACTGAATAAATGGCAGCTAGTCCTCCCCACTATGTCTATCTGTATGCTAACATGAATGTAGATTCCACATGGATTGTAGGAAATATAACAGGGAATGGGGCACAATCCCTTAGGAGCTTATTATTTTGTGGAAGAGGAGCACTTGCAAGTGGATAAACTTTAAAATGATCTAGGCAAAATGCTATCACCTAATTGCTTTGAGAGCCAAAAGATGGAGTAAATGACAGTGGCTTGCTGAGCTGGATCAGAAGATGACATTTTGTAGAGTTGAAAAGAATGGGTAGCACATCAATAGGTGGGGGGAAGGCAGAGGTGGGGTGGGAGGAGGGACCAGCATTTGCAAAGTAGCAGAGAAGTGGAAGTGTCTCTGTATCAGAGAAGCATAAGGGTCTTGGTGGGTCTTGGGTGCAGCTGGGATGGAGTGTGGTTGGCTTAGAATGAGGACCATTAAGGAGTTTGAAGGGTTAAGTTCTGACCAGATTGTGTAGAAGTGAATGTGTCTAATTAGGGAATTTAAATTTTACCATCTAGTGATTGTGAGCCAGCAGGGATTTTGAAACAAAGGAGTGAAAATAAACAATTCTTTCATTTATGAGAAAAGCTCTGGCTTTAATGTGGAGAATAAATTGGAGGATGAAGGGTCCTCAAAGACATACAGGAGGCTGTTTAAAAAAGTGAAAGAATGAGGGTAGCATTCATGATGAAATGGAGGGTCAGAATTTAGTTCTGAAATAAAAATGAACAGAATTAGAAACCAGCTGGATTGGAAGGAGAAGAAGAAGAAAGAAGTGAAGTTTCCAGCTAAAATACAAGTTTCACTGGAGCAAAGACTTTGTTCATAGATATATCCTCAGTGCAGAGAATAATTCCTAGCACATAATAGATGGCCAATAAATATCATTAAGTGAATAAGGTGAATGACAATGTCCTGAGTGTGGTCACGATGAGGTTGGTTATTTTCAGATGTCTTTGGAGCATCTAAGTAGAAATGTTCATGATGCAAGTCTGGTGCTTAGAAGAAAGAAAAAGGCTGAAATTATAAATAGAAGTCATGGAGACAGAAGGCGAAGCATAGATAAAATATTCCAGAGGAAGCACATTAGGTGAGAGTGGAACTAATGGTGGATTCTGGGATCCAACAGACTTAAAAAATTGGCAGAGCAGAACTTCCTATGAAGCTTGAAATGCAATGGCCAGCAAGGGATGGGATGAAGGAGAGGGTGGCATGTGGGGAAAACAGGTTAGAAGCAATTTGTTGGTCCATCGCATCAACTCTATGGTGAGATCAAGTTGGATAAACACATCTCTAAATGAGGCGGCTTTTATCATTTTTTCCTAGTCTCACTTTAATAGAGTTATAGAGATGGGACTCATATTGCAATGGGTTTGGCCCTAGGTGGATGGGGGGAGAGCCCCTCTGCCATTTGCCTCTATTAGGATAAACCAGTGTGTTTGTACCTTCTTTTCTAGTCATATGTAGACCAGTATTCTCAAGGGGGGGGGGGGACAATTTTTCCCCTTCAGGGGACATTTAGTTAAGTCCGTAGCACTTTTGGTAGTCATGCCTGGAAGTCTGTTCCTGGGATCCCGTGAGCAGAGGTCACGGATGCTACCAGACATCCTTTCCTCAGTGCACAGGGCGGCCCCCAACAACAAGGAATAATCTGGCCATGATACTGATGTCGAGAAACCCCACTAGAGCCAAAAACACTGCTGAAACGAAGCTAGTGGGAAGAAATGGTGAGGTGTGAGGGGAAGAAGAAGATATTTTTCCCCTTTGGATGTGTGACCCACGTTCATCCACTAGAGCTTTTGAAAGGCTCTATAGTAGCATACACATAGACCCGGCCAACCGGCGGAGCAAATGGCCTCCGGAGTGTTGCTGCTTCCTTTCTTTCTTCCCCTCTTCCACATCTGTGTCGGAAAGCTTGCTGCCACTTACCCTCGTTGTAATGGAACATGGCCTGAGGAATCTTTGTGGTCAACGTCCCTCCGCGTGCAATCAAGACTGCAGCCATTTTTCTGAGCTAAAAATTGGGTTACCTGGTAAGTCAAGTGCAAGTGTATTTATGGCAACAACAGGAGAGGGCTTTGAAATCGAGGCAGCCTGGGGCTTTCAGGTTTTGTCACTGGAAAAGAGAAGACAGAAAGAGTCCTGGACACAGAGCCGAGACCCAGCAAATCTCAGCTCCCCTGAGTACTGGCTGCCTGATCCGAGGACATCCCTCCGCTTCTGAGTCTCAGTTTCTTCATTTGTAAAATTAGATTAGTGATACTTAGCTCAGTGATCGATGTGTGGATTAAATCTGTGATCCGTTGGAAAGTGCTTTGGGACTCTGTGAGTCCAGTCAGCTAATGTCACTACCTCGGATGTTTTACGAAGTTGCGACATATAAAAGGTACAGATATAAAATAATACGATTATGTTTTCTCTATGAAAAATATACATCAGTGTAGCCAAAATGTAGTACCCAACTGGATAGAAGTTTCTCAAGTGCAGAGTCCTTGGCTGTTTTGTTCATTCCTGGCACATATATCAAAGAACAAACAGACAATGTTGGAGTTCAGAATGAAGATTTCTGTTCTTTTTTCTTTGCAATTGTGTAACATTTGCAAAGGAGCCCAGCTCTCAGATGTACTGGCTCTCAGAATAAAGAGAGAAAGTGATATGCGTAGTTGAAATTATTATGATGGTTGGCAGGTCTGATTAGATACATTGCGGGTCGGTTTTGAGAAACTGAAAGTTCTGTCTTTGATAAAAATAAAATCTGAAAAAACAACTCCTCCTCCCCCACAGAATGTCCCTGGCCTTTGTTTGTTTGCTTCTTTGTTTTTTTGTGTGTGGTTTATCTCAGGATAGAATACTTTGGGGAAGGCCCTGGAATTCATTCATAGCTTATTTCTCACAGCGGAAGTCTTTAGAAATGTAAATCTTCTGGGTCCCGAATAATTGTGCTAGCAGTTCGACTGAGTTTTACTATTTTTGCATAGAAGGCATTCAATAAATGATTGTTGAAGGAATACAGACAAGAGGAGATCATGAATGTGAAGTGGTTATCCGAGGGTCTGGCTCCCAGTAGCTGCTCAGTAAAGAGAGATGCTTGGATTTGTACACAGCGAGGTTCTGCGAGGGAGAATATTAAAAGAAATGTGCTGTGGGATTCTGAAGAAGACTCTAGAGAGAAGTATTCGAGGGGCTTCGGCAAATAAGCACCTTTGCCCTCCTGGTCAAAGGGACAGTCATCGATGGAACCGCCTCTCTTCTCCTTGTTCTAACATTGAGCACAAACATGATGCCAAAATTGTGGAATGAAGGACAGGGAAGAGGACAAAATGCACACGGGGAGGGCCGCCGGGTAGGAAGAGCACGCTCTGGACAGCATACTGGGACCATGGTAGGGGGACTCGGTGTAGACCTCCTGCCTTGTGGTTATGCATGAAAAAAACAGAGTTCTCTTTGGATAAGCCACTAGATGCTGGAAGTGTCATTGCGGTCACTCAGACCCGATCCTCGCAACACAGCCCACGTTCCTCTCCGCCGGCACAGCCGTACATCTCCATCCCGCCACGCATAGGATGGCCTCTTGAATGGAAGAGCCATGGCCTGGCTCCATGTCTCCTTTGTCCTTGCCTTCAATTTCATTTTTGGTAAGTTTCAAATTATATTTTGGTGGACAGTACACATCAGATTGTCATTTCCTGAGCTTCCTTTCCTCTCTCACTTTATTCCCCAGGGCCTTTTCTCTGTGAGGTGCTGGGCAAGAGGAGGGCAAGGTGTACACCCCAGTCTTCAGGCCCTGTTCAGCTCAGATGCTCATCAGAGCCCCGGAGAGCTGCATGAACTCACAAACGGAACTGCCCGCTAGGCAGGAAGGAAGCAGGCAGGGAAGGTCAGTTCTCTATAGAAGTGCATAGATGGTCCAGTCCAAGGGCTCCTTGGAGGTGCATCAAAGACAGTTGAGAGGGTAGGTTTGTGGGCTGCTGGGATGGTCAGCATCCAACTTTTCCTTTTTCTCCCTTCCATTAGGATTTTTCTGTTTTGATCTGTATTGTGTAATGTACTTTAGAGAAAGGTTTCAGTGGCTAGAAAACCCTGCTTTTTACATCAGTAATATGAGGACCATAGAGGTTAATCTGACACGTACTTGTTGAGAGTCCAGTATGTACAAGACGTTCCCGCAGGCAGGTCTGCACACTGCGCGAGTCTGCAGCACGCAGTCCCCATATGTTACAGTGCAAATGCCATCCTGGGGGCGGGCAGTGAGGCAGCTCTGACTACAGGCGCCACAGAGATGTGGAGTGGGATAGTGTTCAATGTGAGGTACTTAGAACTGTGCGGAAGGAAGGAATAGGGAGGGTATCAAAACCCCAAAAGCCTCCACTCCAAAACTGCTAGAACTTGTACAGCAATTCAGTAAAGTGTCAGGATATAAAGTCAATGCACGGAAATCAGTTGCATTTCTTTACACCAACAACAAGACAGAAGAAAGAGAAATTAAGGAGTCAATCTCATTTACAATTGCACCCCAAACCATAAGATACCAAGGAATAAACCTAACCAAAGAGGCAAAGAATCTATACTCAGAAAACTATAAAGTACTCATGAAAGAAATTGAGGAAGACACAAAGAAATGGAAAAATGTTCCATGCTCATGGATTGGAAGAACAAATATTGTGAAAATGTCTATTCTACCTAAAGCAATCTACACATTTAATGCAATCCCTACCAAAATCCCATCCATTTTTTTCAAAGAAATAGAACAAATAATCTTAAAATTTATATGGAACCAGAAAAGACCTCGAATAGCTAAAGGAATATTAAAAAAGAAAGCCAAAGTTGGTGGCATCACAATTCCAGACTTCAAGCTCTATTACAAAGCTGTCATCATCAAGATAGAATGGTACTGGCACAAAAACAGACACATAGATCAATGGAACATAATAGAGAGCCCAGAAATAGACCCTCAACTCTATGGTCAACTAATCTTTGATAAAGCAAAGAATGTCCAATGGAAAAAGATAGCCTCTTCAACAAATGGTGTTGGGAAAATTGGACACCCACATGCAGAAAAATGAAATTGGACCACTTCCTTACACCACACACGAAAATAGACTCAAAATGGATGAAGGACCTCAATGTGAGAAAGGAAT
>PISX010017146.1:0-44233 GCA_004024625.1 Mellivora capensis
ATGTTTGCTAAATGTGTTTTCTCTCTCTGCTGCTCCTGAGAAAAAGCGTTTCTCTATGAAATTTGTTTAAACCAACTCTATCGGATATTGAGACATCTATGTATTCATTCCTAATGATTAGAATGAAGAAAGCCTTGATAATCCTTCTGTCATAGTCATAACATCATAAGGAAGACTGTACTTTATTCCACATTTGTCACTGTGAACAAAGGTTTATAATTATTTCCAAAACAGATTCTCATTTTAAATTTTTCAAAGACAGTTTGCGATGACATCATGCATAATGGATGTGCTTGTAATTGAAATATTCCCTGACTTACTTGCTTTGATAAATCTTGTGGTTTCAGCTTTACTGAACTGTAGAAATTCAATTTTTCATCCTAGTTTTAGAATCTCCTGATATCCTAATAGGGCATTGGCCTAAGTGCCCAAGGGGATACAAACACAAATAAGATATAGTCACTAATTTTAAGCAGCTGTAATTAAGTAAAGGAATAAGACCCCAAATGAGACTCAATAAGAAAACTGTCGTGAGGAGGTTCAAATGAAGAGTTAGTGGGGGGTTGAAAGTGAGAGTCTCAGTGGGAGAATGAAGTGCAGACATTAGGAAAGGCTTTGGGGAGGGGAATGATGGGCACCTGCTGTGAAGGTGAGATGCCCGAGACAGCTTTGAGGACCTGCATCCTTATGGAGAAATATTGCTGTGTCTGTTGATTCCTCTCCTATTTCTTTCAATTTTTGGTGGTGTTTTGAACTATATTAACATTAATAGTGTTAATTTTAGATGTATCCTAAAAAAGTTATAGTAAAACTATGAGAGGTAAACAACTGTCCATAAAACCTAATTAGCCTCTGTTCATTCAAAAATAGCGATACCGTGTATAAGGGCTAATGTTCTCAAATACCTTCAGGGAATAAGCACTTCTGCCAAGGTTGTTATAATTTAAGAAGGAGATTTGAAAATTTGAGAAAAATTGTTTTTCAAGTATTCTTAAAAACTTTTAAAATTATACATATATGATCAAATAATCTAAACACATGTAATTTGTCTGTGTCTGTTTCAATGGTTCATCTAAAAACTATCGATTAACCGTTATAGTCCAGTTTCAGTTACCAGATGTCTTTACAGTAATTAATTACTCTGCATTTCTTTTAATACATTGTGTAGAATTTAGAGTTTTCATCATGTCCTCATGGGTTCCCCCATTTAATCTGACTTAGTGAACATTACTGGATCTGTGCCTTGAAAACTCATATTCTCAGGTTTAAAGGTCATGCAGTAGTCCCCAGAAAAGACTGCCTCCGATCCCCAGAGCGACCGGTGCCTGACCTTTCTGTCTTCTTTGTAAGTAGACTTGTGATCTACAACAGTTAATGGAGGTTCGTGCACCAGGTAAGAAAGCTGAGACTTGGAGCGTTCTCGGATGGAAGCTCTGCAAATAAACAGAAATATGAAAGAGTCTGTAGGTTATGGGCAAGTTGGAACAGGACTTACTTATGTCACAGGTGTCAAATAAACAGAAAAGTTTGCAGGTCGCATTGCAAAACCAGGCTTCCTGGTTAGATTTCGCGGAACTCTTCCTGCAGTGTAGCTATTTAAATTTGACCCCAGCCTAGACTCTGATTCAGAGTGTGCTCAAGGAGGGAGGGAGAGGAGAGGAAAGCTGCCCTACCCATCTACCAACAAAAAGTCCAAGATTCAAATCCATTCCATATCCATGTGGTTGGCTGATTGCTACCATGCCAACAGCCCAGCCCCTTTACCTTCCTTTTGGTTGTAGGTAGTAGTTTTAGAAACCTCTTTCTCTCTCTAGTTACACCTGATGTTTACTCTAGTATAAGGCCACCTGGATACAAATGAGCTAGTAGGAGGAAAATGGGGCCCCTACTGAGATTTTCTTCTTCTTCTTCTTTTCAAAGATTTTATTTGCTTATTTGGCAGGGGTGGGGGATGTGGAGACAGCACAAGCAGGGGGAGCAGCAGAGAGGGAGAAAGTGATAGAAGCAAGCTGAAGATGAGCGGAGGTCGTTCCATTATCAAAACACCTCATCTGCAGTAAGAAGGCGTAAAGAGAGAGCCAGAGCCGAGGAGCTAGATGGACCCACCCACAAATCCCTCTCCCTCATTTGTATCCAAGTGAAGTTAGACGAAGACCAACGGGTTAGGTGGCACTTGCCTATTATACCTGCTCAACTAGGCCCCTGAGGAAGCACCAACAAATCCCTTCATTCCTCTGCTTCGTTCCCACATCCTGTTAGTGGCACCACCACCCTCTTAGTCACCCAGGTTCAGTGGGTGCGTGTGTCTTGAGTCCTTCCTCTTCCTTGCTCTTGCACATTCACACTCTTGCCAAATCTCATAATGATTGGGCCTGAACCCACTCCTCACCCCACCTCCCTGCTATCAAACTGCCGTCTGGGACACCTCAACCCCCTCCCGCCCGACTTGAGACTCTCCAGCGATAGAGTCGCTTCGTTGAGTTAGTGCCCTAAGGTCAAGAAGTCTTCAGCATGCACGAGGAATGGGCATGTGTCAACTGGACAGAGCAGAGTGCGTGGTCGGGCTGAGATATAAGATCATGGGCCTAGAGAGACGCTCAGAGCACTGGAAGCCATGGTAGAGTGTATGGGAAAGGAGACATGGCTGACGTCCTCCCACTTAGGAGCATGGCAAAACACTTCCTTGTCCCTTCCGATTTCTACTACCTGACTCTTATATTTCTTAAGTCTCTCTCTCTTTCCCTATTTGGCAGACTTTTCCACCTCTCTAGCATAGGCTGTCCCGCTGAAACCCTGGGCTCACCTGCCAGCGCCCTTTGGTCCACCATAAGCACCAGAGTTAGAATTCTATCACACGCCTGGGTGGCTCAGTCAGTTAAGTGTCTGCCTTCAGCTCAGGTTATGATCCCAGGGATGGCTCCTGGGATGGAGTCCCACATTGGGCTCCCTGCTCGGTGGAGGGCCTGCTTCTCCCTCTTCCTCTGCTGCTCTCCCTGCTTGTGCTCTCTCTCTTTCTCTCTCTCTCAGTGTCAAATAAATAAATAATGTCTTAAAAAAAAAAAAAGAAACTGACCACGTGGGCCAGTCCCCTTCTCAGAAGCTGTGTACCACTTCTCTCCTCAAATAAAAACAGCTAATTTGGGGACTAAATAACTCTCCCACGTTCTCTCTCTCTTTCATCATTATTATTCAGGAAATTAGTTACTCTTATCCATTAAATTGTTCTTGAACCTAAAATATATTACTAAAGAGAGACCGAGCTGTCAGAAAGACCAAAGCCAAGGAAATAAGATATAAATTAACATTTAATTTAGTCATCTTTTAGCAAAAGAAATCTGTCTGCATACACAATGAGATATTTTTAACAGACCTTTTTACTCAAAACTTATAAATCTTTCTCTTTAGGAGGTTAAGAGCTATTTTCTGGGTGTAGATTATGTTTCTGGATTTCTCATCCTAGTCACCAAAAATGTATAATTTGTGAGAATTAATAGCCATATAGGAAATATTTATATTAAAAATGGCTATTTGGTCCTAATAATAAACTGTAAGTAAACTATTTAGAACAAATAGAATTTTATTCATCTGAAAAGTTAAGAAAATATTTATTTTTGGAGCACCTGGGTGGCTCAGTGGGTTAAAGCCTCTGCCTTAGGCTCAGGTCATGATCTCAGGGTCCTGGGATTAAGGCCCGCATCTGGCTCTCTGCTCAGCGGGGAGTCTGCTTCCCCTCCTCTCTCTCTCTGCCTGCCTCTCTGCCTACTTGTGATCTCTGTCAAATGAATAAATTTTAAAAAATATATAATTATTTTCTTGTTGACATGACCATATATCGATCACTTCCTCTTTGCAACCTTTAGCCCAGTGATCAAAAGAGGTGCCTAGCCATTTTCTGTGTTTAAGAAGATAGTATTTTCAGGTTGTGATTCTAATGACCCTTATAATATTTTTTCTTCCAATAAGAGAAGCATGGTTAAACATAATGCCTAATATCTATAAAAATCACCTAATAATTTTGGCAAATTTTTTAGTTTTTACTCTCCAAAGTAACTTGAAGCTATTGCTTTATTGTTTTCCAAATTCAATAAATTTGATAAAACCAGCATTTCTTGAAATTTTTATGAATAGACTTATTCTCAAAAGGAAAAATAAAAACCCTAGACATAAGCTCCATGAACTATTCTTTTTTTTTTTTTAGTATAGTTGATACATAATGTTACATTAGTTTCAGGTGTGCACCATAGTGATTCAACAACACTAGACATTATTCTTTGAATATTAAAAATAAATCTTTGTTTGAATTACTTGGAGTTGTTACCTAAATGTTTTATTTTAAGCCTCTTTAAACCAGTTTTCAATAAGCAATATACTACCTTGAAAGGGCAAGTCTTATAACTGAGCCTTTACCGGGAGTACAGCCTTGAATTAAATATCCTAGAAACTGTTAATGCAAGATTAAGGAAATCTGCTGTCACTCATTATTTACAAACAGCTTCCTAACTTAGGGGAAAAAAATATTAAGTAATGTTTTCATGAAGAGAGACAGATACTCTTGAGCAGAATCCTTCTTAATATGCACACTTTTAACATTAAAGAACTATTTTACTGAAACTCTTAAGTCAGGATGAAAGACTAAATACTCCAAAAATATGTTTGAAAGTCAATACTTCTATATTCAGCCACAAGAAAATAAATAGCTGGGGTCTAAAGAAATTCTTTTCAAATGCTAAAAAATATATTTCTTATTTCATCTAGTTAAGGAATGATTTGAATTCAGATGGGTTGCTCTGGAAGCAGGAATATTTGTAATTCAATTGCAGCTCAGCAGGTGAAGGAATGGACCTAAGGCTGCGAACTTCACCTCCATGTAAAACAGTGCTTTATACCATGGTTAGGTAGAGGGGCCAAGACCCAACAGATTTTTTAAATACCCTTTCTAAGCTCAATTAACAACATTCTAATTATAAAGCAGCTCTATCATGACCCTACCATAATAAGAAGCCAAAGTTACAGGACTCCTGGGTGGCTCAGTGGGTTAAAGCCTCTGCCTTCGGCTCAAATCGTGATCCCAGAGTCCTGGGATCGAGCCCTGCATTGAGCTCTCTGCTTGGTGGGGAGCCTGCTTCCCTTCCTCTCTCTCTGCCTGCCTTTCTGCTTACTTGTGGTCTCTGTCTGTCAAATAAATAAATAAAATCTTTAAAAAAAAATAAGAAGCCAAGGTTAAAGAAAAATTCCCCTTAAACTGGAAACAGAAAGGTCAATATACCATTCAAGGGTTCATTTGCATGTTCATATTACATGAAATCTGGGGCTCTGCTCAAGGATCTCCTGGTTGTACCTGAGATATTGCCTGAGGACCATAGGTGCAGAGGGCTCCTAAGAATATTTTAAAACCTTAAAATTTGTCCATGGCTTCAGCTTACCTTAAACTAGCTTGGTAGCTCCCTCTGCAAAAGGTCTGTTTGCTGTCAAGTGAGGCCCCATCAGTTTCATCTTCCCCTATTCAACACAACATGAACCATTCCTTAGTGTATACAATAAGGAGAACCATATCAAAAGAAAACTTACTGTGCTTACTTAGCCTATCATTACTATGTCCGATGCTAAACTATTCTATTAACTTTATTGTGGCAAAAAAACCTTAGCACTTATCCAGCACATTCTAACAAAAATAAAATGTCAACTTACTGAGCAGGGGATGCCTGGCTGACTCAGTTCAGAGAGCATGCAACTCTTGGACATGGGGTCTTGAGTTCCAGCCCCACATTGGGCATAGAGATTACTTAAATAAATAAATAAACAAACAAACAAAAAAACTTAAGAAAATACTCAGCAGGATTAAATCATTGGAACTGTGTGATACCCCATGTATTATCTCCAACAAATACATATCTGATAGCATGGCTGATTTAAAAAAAAAAAAAAAAAGGAGGGGGGAAACCCTTCATTTACCCTTTGGTGAATTTGGATTCAACAAATTTAAAAAAAAATTCTTTTCAGAAGAAATCACTTGTGTTAAAGAGTCGTACCCAGTAGAGTTCATGAGTTGATATGTGGTGTGGTAGAGAAAGTTTGGAGTGGTTGGTTGAGGTAGGCTGGGATAAGTTATCAAATCTGAAAATTCAGACTGAAAAAAAAAAAAAAGATGTGCTGGGGACTGATGTATCTATCTGCTTTAATGAAAATAGGTATTCCAGTGTTTAGTCATTGGTTAATTTACTCAATCAGTAAGAAGAGAGGTCCTACTGGGCTCTGGGTGCTCTAAGAAAGCTTTCCTATTTCCAAAGTGGGGAGGGGGGAACAAGGGGGATAGAATCACGATTGTCTTCCCCACAAAACATGGGTTTTAGCTCTCTGACTTGATCAAGTAACTGAACCTCCTGAGCTTTTGTTCTTTCTCTTATCATCTGTATAATATGTCTCAAGGGCTTTAGGGAGAACAAATAAGACAGTGTATGTAAAAATATATAGAAATCCATGAATCCATGAAACAAACATAATGCTTTCGAGACTGTACATATGTAATGGAAAAGACGCTTGCCCTTTGTGCCTTCGACATCGGCAGCCTGATCACCTTGACTCTGCAAAGTCACTAGAGTGAAGTAGACTCCTTTCCTTTCCAACAGCTCCTCATGGGTGCCTCTTTCCACTGCTGTACCATGTTCAAAACCAATAATGACATCTGCAGCTCTGACTGTGGACAGGCGATGAGCCACCGAAATGATCGTATGTCCCTGCTGGATCTGTAGGGATGTACAGTGCACTGTTAACCAAACAGTAAGACAGAGCTGACATTGACATTTGGATGGTCTCAGAATCCACAAGTGATCAGATCCTGGGTCCTTGGGAAAATCCTCAAACAGGTCCTCTGCAAATATTAGAAAAGGCCACCACACTTTATCAAAGCCATGAACATCCCACATGTTGGTCCAGTTGCTGCTATTAATCAACAGCTAAAATCAAAATGGAAATTTTTGAAATCACATAAGTTAGACTTAATAAGATTTAAAATTTGTATTTGTAGCTTTCGCAAGTAAGCCAAACTGACTTCTATTCAACTGTAAGGAACATTCTAGTCAGTCAGTAGTTTCTAAATCGACTGGAGACACTGACCCATGTAGTCCTTCTCTTTCCCTCCCCATCTCCATTCTGTTCTTCCCACCCCACCACCCCACCCCCAAGCCTCCTCTCAGCGAGCTGCCTTTCCTACAGCACATTTCCACATGGTCTTGAAAAATGAATTCAGACTTTCAACAAACCTTACTGAGCGCCTCTTGCACCATGGCTTCACTCTCATTGTCCAGTGCCGAGGTGGCCATGTCCAAAAGCAGGATCTTGGGGTTCCGGACAAGGGCTCTGGCAATGGCTACTCTTTGCTTCTGGCCACCACTCATCTGGCCTCCTCCTTCTCCAACAAGAGTGTCAAATTGCTAGGAAGAAGGTGACACCGGTAATGAAGAGGAACAATTTGACAGCTCCTGGCAGGGATTATTACAAGATCCTTTCTAGCTTCTCAAGCATGAGTTTTCACAGGACCAAATTTCACTGAAAGAAATACCGTTTCCTGAAACAGGTTACTATCTAATCAATATTTGTGTGTAAGATAAAGAAATTGATTCATTTTGGGGGCACCTGGGTGGCTCAGTCAGTTAAGTATATGCCTTCAGCTCAGGTCAGGATCCCAGGGTCTTGGGCTGGAGTCCCGCTCAGGCTCTCTGCTCATCAGGGAGCCTGCTTTTCCCTCTCCCTCTGCTGCTCCCTCTGCTTGTGTTCTCTCTCTCTGCCAAATAAACAAATAAGATATTTGAAAGAAAAAAAAATTGATTCATTCTTTCATTCCCAGCTTCACTGGGTTGTATAAATGCTTCTCTCTAGCTCAACTTGAAATAAAAATGTTTTCACCAATGTAGGGGAGCCTGGTTGGCTCAGCTAGTTAAGCATCTGACCCTTGATCTCAGCTCAGGTCTTGATCTTAGGGTCCTGAGTTCAAGCTCTGTGTTGGGTACCACACTGGTTGTGGAGCCTACTTAAAAAAAAAAAAAAAGTTTCCACCAAAGAAAAAGTTGATCAGGGTCCTGAAAACCCATTTTAAAGGGTAAAAGCACTTACCAAATTCTTCCTTCTTTTCTCTAGCTAAGCAACACAGAAAAACACAACATTAACACTATCTCTGTATTGCAAACGAAAGATCAAACTAGCTGTATAATCATTACCACTGACAGCAAAAAGTTACTGAGTATCTTTCACGTCTAGCATTATATTGGAATGTCACAATGATGTCAGGTTCTTGTCTATTATTAGCCAACATGAGTTGAGCACTTATCATGTATAACGCATGAAGTTAAGCTCTTCACACATATTACCTCGTTAGTCCTCCCAGATGCCCCATGAGGCAGGTAATGCTGTTCTCCTCAATCAGTGGGTAAGGAAATGCTGGGGTATAAGGGGTTAGAGTAACTTGCCCGAGTTTATAGAGCTTGCAAATGGAGAAGCTGGGAGTTTCATGGCGGCAGTCTGATTCCAAAGCTTTATACTCTTTACCACTGGACTATATACTCACAGCTGCAATCCTATTCACACAGGTAATCCAAAAGACTAAATAGGCAATGATCTATAGTGCAGACTCTGGAGCCAGACCACGTGGGTGTGAACCTTGACTCTCCTGCCTTGAGCAAGTTATTTGGCCTCGTGGAAACTTGGTTCTCTCTTTACAGATGAAAGTAGTAATAGTAGCTGCCAACAGGATGGTCATGAGTGTTAAAGAGATGTAAAGTGCTCAGAACAGTGTCTGGTAGGTAGTAAGCACAACAGTATGTTAACTGGTTATAACAGCTCTTCTTTGACTTAGCAGACCATTGGCCACAAAATATGTATAATAATATGGAGTTGGTTTTTGTTGTCATTGTTTAAAATGAAGACAAATGAGTTTTTGAATATGCAAGATACAATACTGAGGCCACAGTATTAGCTGTTCAAGCACAAGGCAATGAGAGAACAATGACATTGGTAGGTATCAACAAGCATTGTGTAAGTCATTGCCACATAACAAATTTATCAACTGCTTGGACAAATGCTTAACAGATGGAGTAAGAAGGGAGCGTTTAAAAGAAAGTTCCCTGTTTGGTAGATTTTTAATATATCAACAACAATTTGCTTTCAGGCAAAGGGGAAAACTCATGATACATTTCCAGGAATGAAACCTAACATGGCATTAAGAATTTAATGATTTGGGATTTGGGACTTTTTCTTTCCTTTTACAACTTCTGGGTTCCCCCCACCGGAACGAGAGGCTGGGGGTACCTGTGGCAGGTCCATGATGAAGTTGTAGGCATTGGCTGCCTTGGCAGCTCGAACAATATCTTCCATCGTTGCATCCTCTCTGCCATAGCGAATGTTCTCTGCGATGGTGGTAGAGAACAGAACAGGCTCTTGCTCCACTATCCCAATCTGAGCTCTAAGCCATTGAACATTAAGAGAGCGAATGTCATGGCCATCCAAAGTCACCTAGAGAACATGAGCACAACGTCACATCTCTTGGAATCCTTCAGGGTTCTGAATCAAAATGTTATATTTACTTGTCCTATGAGGAGAAATAATAGAGACCCACAAGATTTTAACAGATGATTCCTCCTATAATGAGGTTATTTACATAGGAGTGACGATATAGAGTTGAAATCAAGTCTAGCTGTAGAACAATTCATTGTAAAAACACAAATGATGTAAAGGTCATTTAATGTAACATGATTGGACCAGGAATGGGAAAATTTTTAATTTTTCAATGGAGTCAAGTCAGTTATTCACCATATTTTGTATGTTTTTATTATCTTTTGACTTATGACCAAAAATGGACTTCAAAGCTACCAAGAAAATAAGAAATGGTCCCTGTCTTGTAGGCATGCTTTACAGTAACTCTTACTTTCTGGACAGATACATCAAATAGCACTTTGGTGTTCAAACATAATTGAAACTGTAAGTGGGATAAGCAAAAATCACTATTAGCAAAAAAGTAAAAATCTTATACCAAGAGACCATGATTTCTATGTATTCAGAGTATAGTTATGCTGGTATGTACAAAAAATACCTGTAGGATGAATGGTCCATCCCAAAGAAAAACTCCATTGTGCTTTGTCATGTCAGTGTAACAGAGCACCCATGACAGGGAACGCCTTGCCCTGAAGCCACTTGGTATAGATTCAAATGAGTCTATCTCAAGGCATCAAGGAGATGTTGACAAGAACGACTTTGAGAGTGTAGAAAGAGCAGAGCCTTTGACATTTAAGGGGCCTGGGTTCAAATCAGGGGCAAATGTCAGTCTCTCTTGACTCTGCTTCCTTTATTTACAAAATGAGCATATATGCCTTGGGGCTCGTTTTGAAAATGAGCCATCATTTTCGTAAAGTACTTGACATATGTAATCAATAAATGACAATGATGGATATTTATTTTCTTAGTTTATGTCTACAGGCAAATAAACACAAGGAGAAAAGAAACGAAGTAGTTTGTGAAATTATATGATTTTTCTTTAACACCTAAATTCTCGAAGCAACCAACAATCAATCTGTTCATTCTAGCCATGCAACCTTTCCTATACTTAGCATTTGGAAAACTTGAAGAGACAATAATGATTTTGTTACCATACAAAGAAGGAAATGGAAACGTGAGTTCACTGGCGAGGTAGCAACACCATTTTGAACGTGTGTGCACATCACTGAGCGAATGGGCTGGTTGTTCATGGAACACGACCATCGTGCCGGGAATTAGTCCATTCAATTCAGTCAAGAACTCAGTAAACTCTGCGTGTGTCCCGATGGTCTCAGTGTATGCTAGGCCTTTGCCTTTGACCAGTGTATCCCCATTTGCACTCGCCCACTCCCCTGTATTGAGAGATTGCTGGAAG
Organism: Mellivora capensis; assembly: GCA_004024625.1. Lineage (NCBI taxonomy): Eukaryota > Metazoa > Chordata > Mammalia > Carnivora > Mustelidae > Mellivora > Mellivora capensis. Next base: position 10,898 of record PISX010017146.1, read on the forward strand.
ACACACACCATGCCTTCGCTGGGGTCATAGAAACGCTGAATAAGCTGCAGGGCTGTGCTTTTCCCGGATCCACTGGGTCCTACCACAGCAGTCATTTCCCCTGATTTAACGACCATGCTGAGGTTATTTAAAATCTGTAGAGAAAAGAAAAGAACAGTAGTCAGATTGTCAGCAATTAGACTTGTAAGTTAGGATGCTTTGTGAGGATACTCTGTATGTGTTTACTTATGCCCTCAAAACAGTAACTATCAATATCCATCAATAACCAGAAAATGAGTCGATAGTGCCTACGGTGAGGTTTTAGCATTTAGCACATTACTCTAGTGGCACCCAAGGAAGAAAATGATGTGTGGTAACACTGTTGTAGTAAATAAACTACACCAACTTTTAAAAGTATGCTCCAGAACCCGCATTTAAAACACTTCTGATAGGGTCACCTGGGTGGCTCAGTAGGTTAAGTGTTTGCCTTCGGCTCAAATCATGATCCCAGGGTCCTGGGATTGAGGCCTGCATCAGCCTCATTCTCCCTCTGCCTGCTGTACCCCCTGCATGTGCTCTTCTGACAAATAAATAAGTAAAATATTTAAAAACAAACAAACAAACACTTCTGATATACTAGGATGCCTCAAAGAGACTGTCCCAATTAGTTAAGGAAAGAAAACCATTAAGTTCGAAATATAATACTAATTTACTGGTCATAGATTAACAACAAATTAATTCACAAATTTTAAGCTGTCCTACACTTGTATTGTGTATGAACATATCATCTGGAAAACTTTCCCTAACAAATGTTTGTGGTGCATTTAAGTTTAAAGCACTATTAAATGTCGAGACTGAATGCACTTAAGTCTAGAAAGGGAAGAATGGGAAGCTAATTCATAAGCATCTGTTGGATATTTTTATCAAGTCAGTGGTGATTTTTATACTTATTAGGTAAAGGTGTTTTAGGGTCCTTTGTGTGACAAAATCCCACACGTATTTCATTTCACACCAGAGAGTCAGGCTTGCTAACAGACTTTCACTTACTGGACTGTAACCTCCCCCAGGGCAGGCAGGCACTGCTTTCCCTCATTATAGCCCAGTGTGGTACGGCCCCCATCAGGGCTAAGCACATATGGGTGTAAGTTAAGAAAATTTTATTAAAACAAACTACTGGTGTGGGGAATAGAGGATAAAAGAGTAATGAAATATATGTGTTTTAATTCAACTGGTATTTATGAAATAGCTTATTATGAGCTGGTTCTGAACAGATATTATAAAGCAAGCTTTTAGCCATCCATTAGAAAATTTTTACTGAGTACTGCCTTGCGGCTTACCTTTCACAAGGTACTTTGACATATGTTGTGACATTGAATGTTTCCATATCTATGTGATATGTAACAGTAATAGAAAATATACTTCAGCGGTTTAATTAAATTTATGTTTTATATATACGTCTAATGTATGTGTGTATGTGTGTGCATATGTATGTGTTTACCTATGTTTTAGGTATAGAGTGTCAGAATTAAGTTGCATGGGATTTAGTTCCTATAACAGAAATATTAAGAAAGGGTGGCTAAAGGCATTCTGTTAAAAATTAGGAAAAAGTCTCATTTCAAAGTCAGCCTACGCAAGGAGAGTAGATGCTAATTTTCCCGTAGAGCAAATTGCCTTTAAACATACTTGCTCTGTAGGTGCAGTAAAACTAAATGTTCTTCCTCATGTGCCCTGGGCAATCACCCAGCCCAAGACACAGCCCAAGAGCAGGGGGCCCCAAGATTACCTTTCCTCCAAAGACTGAACTAGTGACCCTTGTGAACTTACCGATAGGAAGTGAAAAACTACAAAGGCAGCAGCTTTTCTTTGCCAGAAATGCCCTACCCACGCAGTGTCCCGCCTTCCGCATCTGTACTTCTGGATTGTTCTGATTGCCTGGCAGTTTATTCAGCTCATGCTTACAATGATGGGCCCTGCAGTTCATTTCAACAAAGGCTCATACCTAACCTGACCTAACCGGAATGGGCTGCCAGACTGTGTCCTCCCCTGAGGGACTGGCATGTTCTCGTTATTACAAAGGAATGGGACTTGTTGCCTGAGAAATAACATGATGCCTAAGGGAACTTCTAGAGAAAAGTGCTTCTGTCCCTTCTTCCTGAAAACAGCTATGCTTCAGAAAAACAAGTAACTTGTGGCCCTGGATATGAATCATCGAAGAAGAAAAGTGCTGTTGTTCCCAGAGAAACACATACCTTCACCTCTGGTCTGGAAGGATAGTGGAAGGTCACATTATGGAATTCAATTTCACCTTTAATTCGATCCAACTTGTAACCATCCTCTGACATGCAGTCAATGATGGGTTTCTGGAGTAGAATATAAAGGAATATAGCAGCAACAAATATATATGCATATATTGTCCAACTTGGTTTGAATTTACTGATAAAACAGAACAATCACCAGGTAAAACACTGCAACAAAGTTGCTTCCACATTAAATATTTATTAATAATAGTAATAATTCTAACAATTACTGAGATATTAATATGAGATATTATATTACTAGATATGAATAGTATTAGTATATTATATTACATATATAATATATTAATAGAGAACATACACAAAGAATTAATATATAATTAATTATAATCAATATGAAATACAATGCCTATAAATAATTGATAAACTTCACATTAAATAATTGTAATTAGTTTAATTATTACTATTTATTGATATGTTACTATGACATTATATTATATAACAATAATATAATGTGCAGTATTGATCTATAATTATATTAGCATATAACATGTTAACAATTATTATATATTATTATATTATTGAGATACCATTGAAGACAATTTACAAGGTATTTAATATGTTTTTTCACTTATGTAATTGTCACTATAACCTAACTAGACAGGAGCTATGCTCAGTTGTTTGCTTGAGGAAGTAGAGAACTCTCAGAGAGGTTAAGTATCTTTCCTAAGGCCACACAACTAGTCAGTTAAGTCAAGGTCCAATTGTACTCTACATCTGAGTACTATGGTAGATGATGATTAAAACTAACTGTATGTCCTTAAGTGGTATCCTCAGATACTACCAACTTTCAGTTGTTAGGCTGAATTTCACCTCTGTTGTTGTCAGTAGTGAGCCTAATCTAGAATTTAACCATTCTAGTTAACCAGACAAGAATGAGGGCCATCTCCAGGGCCAGCTTCCCCCTTCTACACTTGTGAGAGAAACTCATCATCATAACTCTATCTAGGGCAACGGTGTAATCTACTTTCTTCCTCTTGGGTCTGGAGTAAAGATAATGAAGCAATTTTTAAACGCCTTAGTTTTTTGTAATGTTTCAAAGGTCTTTTAGACTCATCATCTTATCTGAGCATGTAACAACCCTAAGAATGAGGTAGAATTTGGATATCTCAATGTGCCTATTTGGTTTTCAACAGTGTGTTTTATACTGCAATATGTGAAGCCCCCAAATATCAAACAGATAAAGTGATGAAGTTTCCCCAGGCAGGTTTTATGCTTCATAAATACTGAATATTTAAGGGACCAAAGAAATACCTCTGGCTTTCCAGGGCTGCCACAGAGGGAAGAACAACATCTTGCCCTCTTCCCCCTTCTATTCTTGGATTTTGACTTTCTAGCTGGACGTCCAAGGTGCTTCAGTAGATTAACCAGGGAAATCCTAGCTAGGCTACCAGAATCCTTTACAAGCTTGTAGAAGCTTTCTGTCACAGTTAGAAGATAATCCAAACTTATGAACTTGGCCTTAAAGCTTTGCATGATCTGGCCCCTTCCTCTCTCTCCAGCCTCTGTGCTCTTGCTCACTCTGCTCTGACACTCTGACCTTGTTTTTGGTCCCTGCACTCTCCAATCTTTCACCAACCGGAAGGGCTCTCTTCCGGAATCGCCGCCCTGCTCTCGCTTCCCATGTACCGCTCCTCCCCTAAACCTCGCTTTGCATGGCTGACTCTCCTGGGGTTCTCAGCACAAATACTACCCCCTCAGAGAAGAGGTTCCCCTCACTTAACGACTCCTCCCCTCACCCCAACCATTACCACGCTATTTAATTTCCTTTATTGCAGTGATATTATCTTATCTCTGAATGTACTTACTTCTTTTTCCAACTTTTATTTTTCACTGAAGTAAGATTGGTTTCAGGTGTACAACATAGTGATTCAATAATTACACTACCAAATGCTCACCAAGATATGTGTGGCTACCTTCTGTCATACAAAGTTATTAGGATATCATTGGCTACTATTAGGATACCATTGGCTTTTCATCCCGGTGGCTTATTTATTTTACAACTGGCAATTCATCCCCTTCACCCCATACCCCTAGCCCCCTCCTCCCTGGCAACCACCAGTTTGTTGTTTGTATTTATGAGTCTGTTTCTGTTTTTTCGTTTGTCCATTTGCTTTGTAAATAGGGATTCTCCATATAAGTGAAATCATATGGTATTTGTCTTTGTCTGACTTATTTCACTCAGCATAATATCCTCTCGATCCATAAATGTGCTTACTTCTTTATTGTCTGTTTTCCAATATGGTAGAAGAGCAAGAGCCTTATTTGTTCTATTTCACTCTTGCAGTCCCAACTAAGTATGGGGTCTGGCTCATGACAGTCCCAATTAAGTACTGCTGAATTAAGGGCATCGTAATAGTCCCTCATTTTTCTTAACATTGAGGCTAAATTCCACAGAACTTCATTTTTCTCCCCACCCTCAACCTGCTCATGGCCTTTGCTTCTGCTTTCACATACCCGGTCTATTGTCTGAAAAATGCTGGTAGCCGCTGCACGCCCAGTTGCAAAGGCTTCTAGACAAGAAGAAGCATTGCCAAGATTTAAAGCTCCTAGTAGAATACTGAGGAAAATCTGAAATGAAAAGAGATAAACATGGTTTTCACGTGTTTTTGTCAATTTGTAAATAGTGCTATCATTTGGGCTACCCATGTGAGCTCAGATATTTCTCATAAATATTCTTCCATGGGAGTTTGAAAGCTAAATAGCTCTTTAGAAACACCTGGAATAGTTGTTTTTTTTTTTTCCAGCAAACTATCTCCAATTTTTCTATTGTTACGGTTTAAAAGACTACATTATATTTAACTGAACATCTATGTATAGAACACTACACTACAAGACTGTAGAACACTATTCTACAAAGAAGAACATATTTTGAAATGAGCAAGAGGTCTAAGCAAAGTAGCATATAGACACAAAGTGACTTAGAATAGTGATAGGATAATTCACTTTGTAATATAAGCAGGCTTATATGATCTTCTGGTTAAAGGGCCATTGAAGCAATGAAGACACTATGATCAGCTTGATTTCCTAGAGATAGGTACATGCAATACAGGTTTGCTACTACTGCTCTATTGTTGCTACTAGTAGAACATTACTAGGATAACTACTGCTATTATTACTACTACTACTACTACATTTATTCATGTATATTTCTAAGTGCTTTACCTGTATTACTTCGCTTAATCCATACAACAGAAGAGAAAACCAAGGTGTATAGACGTTCCCTAACTTATTGTGCATTAAAACTTGTATTAAGTGGTAGAGCAGCATTTGAACCCAGGCTCTTGACTGACATTCTGTCTTGTAAACAGGCCCAGCTTCTGCTGGTGGTATGCAGTTGGTATGGCCAGGTTCCTGAGCAATACTGAGGAAGCTGTCCTTTAACTCACCAACCCAGCCCTTTCATTGGGTTAGGGAAAGGCGACTTGAGGAGCATATATTCCTACCAAATAGTGCTTTGTGTTTATCAGTGCTGTTGATAAAGGAAGAAGCAATGAGGCAATTTTTCACATGCCCCTAGGAGAAGCACAAGACTTCTCTTGACCAAATGGGTGCTAGTCACATGATTCTCATGGAGGATGTTTCATTGGCCACCATCCATCAGGGACAGGAGTTACTTGCTGAGCTGAAGACTGGCTGCTGCCTGACTGTAGTCTTCTTCAGGCAGTCAAATGAACTTAGTCTGTGATGGTTTCCCTGCTTTCTTTTGGTCTTCTGTCTGGACCATGAGACTCCTCAGAGCCTCCCAGTTACCTCCCTCCCTCCACTAACCTCCATTCTACAAATCATGATGATGTGCCCAGTTCCCTCTTGCCTTCTCCCTGAATTCCCCACTCGGTATGTGGGACAAACATTCTTTCTTCAACTTTTTTGTTCCTTTTCCTTAGTTACAGAAAGTAGTTCCTCCTATGGGAAGATTACTTCATCTTTCAAGCTCCAATTCCTTTATCTGTAACACAGGGATACTAATAGCTTACACCTCATGGGACTTGTATGAACATTAAATGAAATAATTAGTCTAAGAGTGATTAATCCAGTGTTAGCCACATAAATAGTGGTAATGATGTTGAAAGAAGCAAGATTCCACACATAGAAAGTGATACGGTGAATAGACAGAATGGTACTTTTCTAAATTGAGTTAAGACCACCTTTATCAGAGGTCTTCCCAACTGAGCAAAGGAAGACTTCCACATGTCCTAGATAAGAGGTCAGCAAACATTTTCTACAACGTGTCAGATAGTATATATTTTAGGCTTTTTAGGCCATATGGGCTCTGATGCAATTACACAACTCTCTATGTACTACAAAGGCAGCATTAGACAATAGTGAACAAATAATTATGATTGTGTTCCAATAAAACTTTATTTACAAAAAACAGGCATCAGGCTGGATTTGTCTGGTGGGCCATGGTTTGCTGACTCCTGCTCTAGATTCTAGATTGAATCACTAGGGGCCTAAGCTGAAGTTTGCAATCAAACCCTGCTCAGCCTGGCTTTGCAAACGTCTTCCTCGGGCTACTTAGGGAAAGAGTGGGTGGGGAAAGGGCAGAGGCCTGTACCTAGTATCATCACAATGGCTAGCACCTACCCCAACAGCCCATCAATTCCCACCCCAAACATTTCACTCTAGCCCCAAGGATGGCAGTGTGGGAAGAGGAAATGCGAGGGAGACCACTGGGGAACAATCTATCTATGGGTGTGCTATGCTAGGGAAAAGGGGATCACTGGCTCCTTGAAAGCCAGATCCAGACTCCATGCCCCTCAACACATATTTTTCAATCTCATGGCTCCATTTCATTTTTAAGTGGTAGTAGAATGGCATCAATATAGAATGAAGTTTTGATATGACATATGGTATTTATATGAAATATGTCACTTAGTGCTTGATACCTTATACACACTGAATAATGTTACTCTCTATTCCTGCTGTTATTTTTTATTGCTGAATCCTGAAACCTGGGAAGCACAAAGAGCAGCCTTCTGCATTCTCCAATTCCTTTTCATCTTCTTCCCTAATAGCTCACAGAGTTTGTTTTTTGTCTGTGAACAAGTGATACCGATCAGTCATTTATATGAACCACTTACCATGTATGCTCAATTACCATGCAGCCAATAATGATTTTGTTCATCAAAAAATATATTCAATTAGCCTAATTGTTAATTACTTTAGTGGGTTAAGAACACTCAACCCAGCTCATACATACTCAGACTTCATAGTTTGCTACTCAGAAGTATGGCCAAAAATGTGCCTGCACACATGAGTGAGAGAAAGAGAGAGCTGGAGGGACAGAGGAAGGAAGGAACAAAGGAAGGGAGAGGAAGAGAAAGATCAATGACTATACTGTTAATGGAGGTCTCTTATTTTCCCAAAGAGATAGTTCTTAAGGTGCAAGCAGAAGCTTGCAGGAAGGCATTTAGGAGTAAGGGGTAGGCTAATAATTGATGATTAAAATGTTAGAGACACGTAGTATGTCTCTAACACATCTGCACAAAGTAAGTAGTCTCTCAGCCCAGTTATTTACAAAAGGTATACACAAGAGTGGACACTTGAAGCTGAGTAGTGTCAAATTAGTTAAACAAGGAGGCCATTAGGCTGAGGTTGATTTGATGCCTTAGTAGCCTACATGAGCAACCTAAAACCTAAGCACAAATGCCTCAAGTTCAAGACATTAAAAACCCAAGGACAGCCAATCACAAATGGTCAATTCAGATTCCCCAGGTAAGGCAGCTGCTTAAGCCAGAGCCCATCAAATAATTGTTTTGCTTTGTTTCTGCCTCTTCTCTATAAGAGTCTCTCCTCCTGCTCCTATGGGTAGAGAGTGGCTTCTCATCACTTCTGATTTGGTGCTGCCCAACTGGAATTTTTTTTGCTTAAAGAATCTCCTAAAAATTTTAGTATGCCTCAATTTCTCTTTAAAAAGAAACATAACATTGGATTCCTGCTAGAGAGTAACCAAGGTTTTTTTTTAATTCAGTGTCTCCAGCTGGAATTGTGTATTATTTAATTTTCAATTTACCAATTCGTTCCTCCCTCTGAACTATTATTTGGGCACACCTCTGTCCTCTCCTTGCTGGCATGGAATGAAAGGAAGGATGTCTTTTCTCAATGCATGTTTTTCTGAAGAATGAGCGGATATAAGCATCTGGGATGGAAGTCAACTGGTAAATGTTGAAAGTTCTTAAGGGCCATTAGACCAATAAAGATGAGGGAATTCATAGTCGGGTTTCTGACCTGTAGTGCTTTCACTGGATTTTCAAATGTGCAAAGCTATATTAGAGTTGTTAAGAAAGTGCTTAAATTACAATGAAAGCAACATTTTCCTTCTTTCTATCCCTTTAAGGTCCAAAAGACACTTTAATATGTCTTATCATGTTTAATTTTTTAAAACAAAGTTCAAGTGGTGCCAGTTGTTCATCTTGCAAAGAAGGACTGAATTTTAAAAAGTTGTTCTTAGTGTATCATCAAGCCATTAATGAAATAAAGTAGTAGCTTAGATGGACTACGGCTTGACCTCTGATAATCATTCCTATTTGTAAAATTCCATTCAACTTTCCCTAGAAAGTTGAATAAAATAAAATTCCATTCAACTTTCCCTAGAAATGTATTTATACTAAAGCAGTAGACCTCAAATTATAAGGTATCAGCTAGAAAATTTCAGGTATATAAGATTTTTAGCATTTTTCATTGTTTAATTGGTGCCTGTGTCACCCAGCATCTTGAGCCTAAATATTTTTATTTAAGAATCTTATATGAAACTGCTTCTCATCTCCATACCTTTCAAATTAATCATTAATTAATTAATTAATTGATTATGGGGCACCTGGGTGGCTCAGTCAGCTAAGCGTCCAACTCCTGATTTCAGCTCAGGTCATGCATGACCTCAGGGCTATGAGACAGAGCCCCACATCAGGCTCTACCCTCAATGGAGAGTCTGCTTGAGATTCTCTCTCTCTCCCTCTGCCCCTCTCATCCCTCATGTGTGCATGTTTTCTCTCCTCTCAAATAAATAAAATCTAAAATAAAAAAGATTACTATATTTAATTAAATAATTAATAGGCCAAATGAAACCGGTATTTCATGTTTTATCTCCCTGGCCTCCTGTGTGAGGGCAGGAAGGGGTGGGAACAAATGTAAACAAATCCAAATGTTCAATTTCACGCAAGGGCTCTGAAGGGAAAGTTCAGCAAGGCATACAAGAGAATACAAGATTGGATGAGCATGGAAGGCCTTACTGGGGAGGTGCCATTCAGCTGAGAATCAGAACGATGACAAGAGTCCAGCTGTAGCAAGAGGAACTATAACTAAGGAGGAAAGACGTGGGTTCATGAGCAGGAGGAAGAGCTTTCTCTGACCCTAGCCACACCCGATTACCCTGTTCTTCGCTGCTAATGTCCTTGTCTTCCATAGCACGTGTTTTCCTCTGTCATTAGACACTGATGGGGTTGTTTAATTATTGCTTCTCTTCCCCACTGATCTATATGTTATATCAGGAAGAGATCACATTTCTTTTTTTTTTTTCATTTTATTTTATTTTATTTCTTTTCAGTGAAGATCACATTTCTTTGGTTCACTATTGACTCTTCTGGGCTTTCTATGGGTCTGGCATATAGTAGTTTCTCAATAATTCTTGAAAGAACAATGGAAAAAATACTGAAAATTAGAGTAGCCATGGCATTCGTGATAGCATGACTATAGCACAAATGAACAATAAAATATGGTTGTATTACCTGTTCAGTTGAGAATATTATTGGCTTGATATTCTAGTAACTCATTATGTTCCACAAATATGCCCATTAGCACATAGCTTGTACTATTATTAAACTTAACTACATGAGCTGTTAACTTTTAGCTGAGAGACCACTGACTTCCCATTTTCATGGCATATTATCTTTGGACTCAGTCAGAAAATCATTGTTTTACAGCTATAAAATCTTCAGTTAAGTGGAAATCACTAAATCGCTGGTCTCATCAATTCCAATGCTCAGTGTTCCTTTACCATAAAATGTGTAGGTATTGCTTGTTTCTGCAGATGGACTCCATCAAATCCTTGCTGCTCTCCTCCCTCAGACACTAAAGGAGCAAACAAAATACCTTAACTCTAGGCTTTTCTGAGATTCCAACAGGAAGCGTGATGTCTAGGTCATTAAGACCAAAGTACCTGGACGAGGGTTCCTGCTGAGTATTCTCCATCATCTAGGACAAGTTTGGAGCCGTACCAGAAGGCCAGTGCATAACAGAAGAAGATGAGACACCACATGAATCCAGTAAAGAATCCCATCACGATCCCTTTTCTAATTCCCCAACGCTGGGCAAACACAAGATTTTTCTCGTACCTGTGAAGAGAAAGCATTTGTGTCTATGTCAGCAGCAGCAGCTCAAGTTAGAATGTCTAAAACAGCCACAGTGCTGTGCTTCTACTCAGTGGTCATCAAATCACCCCAGACACACAGCAGCTTTCGGGAAAGAAAATGACAAACTTTCTGGAGTTATTTAGCTTATTTCCACCAGGCAATGAAATATGTTGAAGGAACGATGCCTAACCAAACCTCATGACTGATTACTTCTTGGATAAGAACAGTGTGAAAAAAGTGGGAACTTTACCCCCAAAAGAAAAGAATTTTCAACACAAATGTTTGGACATGAGGGATCTAGTACTATTTGTGCTTAAATTGTTCTTACCAAGTCACATGGCCTGCTTTCCATCAGAAAATGATGCAACTCTTTTCCCCCAGGTTCAAAACCAGTTGTTTGCACCAACTCATCTCCATACACTCACCCATCTGCCCTGTGACCAAGAATGCTATGTTGTAACATGACCGGTCAGGTTCATAGCTATGGGATATGGATAACTGTGCAGAAATTCAATCCAAGCACTAGGCTGCAGTGATTCTATGATCGAGACATTAATAACTGGCATTGTCTTAAAGCTCAGATATTCTGTAACTGCCTTCCTTCTCCTCAAAAAAAAATCATGGAGAACATTTAATATTTCTCAGGACAAAGTGAAGGTCTATCCTGTGTTTGTTACCATTTTTGTAACATTTATGAAACTGCTATTAATAGCAATAATGAATATCTTTTATGGTGGAGGAAGTATGCTACTGAAATTTTTTGTAAGAAACTAGGTAACTTCACTCTATAAACCAAAAGGAGCCAAAGGAGAAAAAAAAAATAAAAAGGAAAAGAGAATAATTAGAGATTGTAAATTGTCTTCTCTTTTTTATTTGGTAACAAGAATGACATCATCATACTAGATCTACAACTCATGAAATAAGTGAATTCATTTGTGACTATTTTATAAAATCAGTACTTGGCATGTGATAAGCACTTCATAACTACTAGATAAAAGGAAAAATAAAATCAAATTCTCGACAACAGCGTTATTTGGTTGTTTAGGTTTTTTATTTTCATTAAGAATTAATCTCCTAGAATGATGGTCTGTAATAAACCCAATACTAAATTTTGTTTGGTTACGTGGAAATTTCATCAGACTTTATAAAGAGCATGTAGTACAGTAGCTGAGTAAAAGATGCTGAATAAAAAATATGCCGGGCAGCATTTTAGATCATGCAGCAGGGCTACAGACCTCGGGAGGTAAGAGTGCATACATATACCCCAGCAGTGCTGAAATAAATACTTCACCTAAGATAATGTTCTAAAAATCTCCACTTTCAACAGCACACAGCTAAAGGCTTGGGGTCCTTATAATGCTTTGCCCAACTGATTACTCTCAGCTAGCTCTTGAAGAAAAGCTCTATCAGGGTAAACAAGGTAAATCTATCAAGGTAAATCTGCCACTTTGTACAAAATAGGGAAGACTCAGGGTAGTATGCTAAATGATGAAATTCAGTAATAAACCAACCTTTCAACCTCTTTTTTCTCACCACCAAAAGCAGCCACTGTTCGCATAGATGAAATTACTTCATCAGCCACTGACCCAGCTTTGGCATAGGCCTTCAATTCATAGTCCGTAAATTTGGACACACTCTAAAATCCAAAAGAAGAAAACAAAACATGAAGACCAGAGAATTAGGTAAGTCAGCCTGTCATTCAATGATTCATTTAGCAGAGTTAAGTATGTGGTTGGTTTCATACAAGACTAGATCCTTGCTGTAACAGTGTTCACCGAGGAAAGAATCTAGTCCAAGTTTGAGCCGTGTTAAGCCCCATCCACAAATGTTTGGTTGTTAGCATACCGAAATGACTTCTTTAGAAGTCAGCCTCTAAAACCGTCTCACAGAGTAAGCTCCCAATAGGGCATTCTGTGAGACCACAGTGTTTCACTCATTTTACTAATGAATACCATACCACACTTCTTTGCTATTGACCCCAGGCCTTTTGCACAATTTATGGACAAACACCAGAGACAGAGACTGGAGGTTAGTCAGAGTATATAATTGGGAGAGAGGTCCTGACCACAAAGAGGGTCATGATACTGCAAAGGCAATTGCACAGGAGAAAGCTCCAGATAAATATTATCCATTTTGACTCAACTGTAGGGGCTCAACTAACTAGTTTTGCTCTTTACAAAAGGAACTAAAATGATATTGCATTTAATACATAACCAGTTACTTTTTCTAAAATTGGACTTGGATTAAGTTGTAATTAGAATTAATCACCAAAATATATATAGTACCCAGACTGAAGGAATTTATCTTCCAAGTTTTTCCAAACTTTTAGCAGCAGAACTCTTCTCAAACTAAATCTTAAATGGAATTTAATACAAAATAGATACAAAATAAGTAAATGTAGTATTTTGTTACGACATATTTATGTCACAAGAACACACTTTACAAAAGTTGTGACTTGAAAGGGCAACCATAGGGAAATTAGGGCTATTTTCTTCAACATGAAAATCTGAATTTAGGTGTTACAAATGACATTGCAGTTTTTACCACAATCCTCTTCTAATTTATTTCTAAATTATGTATTGAGGAAATGAAGTAGTTGCAAATATTAATAGTCTTATTGTAATTTAATGCACATTAAATAATCTCATTTACTTCTGTTAAAGTGATACAGGAATTTAAAGATGTAAATTGGAAAATATTTAATGATTGCACACATTCCTCGTGGTAAATATAAAAGTCAGACAAAGGCATATAAAACCCACAGTAACATGTAACATGTCATATATTGCCTGCCTTCTACTTTTGGTCCTGCTTTTGCATTGGGCTTAGTGAGGTTGCTTGTATCATTTTACAACATGCATAGACTTGAGTTCAAGAAGAAACCAGTGAAGAATTACAACATTCCAAATCAGTGACACATTTACAAGAACTTGAAATATGGGCACTTGAGATATCAAGAGAAACCATGCCCTAAACCTGTCAAAATCAAGTTACCCAGGCTACATCTCCCCTATGTTGAAATGTGACATCTAACCCATCTGAGTATGAATATTAATCATGGGTTTGAGGAAAGAGATTAAGTATATTTAGTGGGGGGAAAGCTGAATCAAATGTTTACAGAATCCCCAAAGTTTCCTCGTGGATAGTGAGGCTTCCCTGGAGTGAAGCTAAGAAGTGTTTCGTAGGAAAGACTGTCATAGTGGATTGGAAAAAAAATAAAAGCTAATATCTCTTGAACAGTTAATTCTGTGCCAGATGCCATCCTAAGTGCATAACATGGGTGATGCCTTAAGTCATCACAATGACCTTTGGGAAGTATTATCCTTATCTTCAAGATGAGGAAGCTCAAGTTTTGACATGCTAAATGTATCTTTCTTGAGCCAGATGGTAGAGTCAGGGGCGGGGGTCAGTTGAGAGGAATGAGCTCTTTGCCATTCTCACTCCGTACTACCTGGGAAATGTTTGAGTAATATAGCCAGCAGATTGTCAAGAATATTGTGCTAGAAAATATTATGGAGATTGGTTTCCTGTTGCTCAGTGATATGAGTGTATACAGCTTTTCACATAAATTCTATTCTCATTTACAGCAAATTATTAATGTGCCTGATCCCATGACCTGCTATCTGATGTGACTGCTCTAAAAGTATGATATAAGAATTTATTAATCCTTGGGAGTGTTTTCTAACTGGGATGACCCAAAATTCCTACTCCTACACTTTTCTTGGCCTGCATGCCTGGGGAATGGAGATACTGCTCAGAATGGGTCAGGTGACCTCTTTCTGAAACAGATCAGACTGCATGGAGAACAAAGCTGTGAATGCAGAAATCTCCTTTATGTTTTTGTTACTGAGCTGGGTACATTTGTTGGGACTTTTTGGAGAAAACATCTGATTGGGAGACCATGGGAAGCAATAGGCATATGAGAGAGTAGATGGGGATTTAGAATCAGACTCCCTTGTATTTGAATCCAGTTTTGTCACTCACTAGCTGTACAGTCCCAGACAAGTCTCTTTACTCTCTGAGCCTCCATTTCTTATGGCTAAAATGGTATTAATACTTTTGAAGATCGTTGTAAAGATTAGAGATAATATATGTGAATTTCCTTATAGTGCCTGGCAAAATAGCAAATGCTCAACAAATGTAGTTGTTACTGTTATTAATACAATAATATTTATGTTATTAAAACAGCATCAACCCCCGGATTGATGGAATGTTACTTGATACTGAGTATAATCAAACAAAATAAATTGAAACAGTGATAAATAATGTTGACTAAGCATACAAAGGAAAAAGGAATCGAGTTTCTCATTTCTGGCTGTTTCTTAGTGGAGATGTCTTGGGGAGAAGTGAGAAGACATTCTTACCAGACCAATGATGGCTGCTCCAATCCCGATAAGAGGGCTCACAGAGATAATGACCAAGGTCAGTTTCCAACCCTGGTAAAATCCCAACAGGAACCCACAGATGCTCGTGGTCATGCGCTGAATGAAAATGCCCATTTGGTCGGCAATGGCATCATTGACTTTGTTAATATCTCTAGAAACGAGAGGCTTTGATCACTAAAACTGATTTCAGTCAATTCTAATTCTTGTTGAGAAATCCCAGGCTTTCCCTTCTACTGCCATCTCTGTACCCCACTGCCTGTGGGAAACAGCCTTTCACATTTGAAGAAACTTGCTATAGCCTATGAGGTCATCAAGCCTCTCCCTCCCTTACAGCCCAGTAAGTTTGTCCTCAACCCAGTTTTCCCAACTGGTGTCCATTCAATGTTGACAAAGACTTTCAGAAATAATCTTATTTGTTTCTTTCTTTCTTGTAACTCATATTCTTGGTCTGTCCTGAAGAGTCCTTCTTTCCTTCTTTATAACTGCTAAACCCTTTTAGCCTTGAGGTGCAACCCACACACCACCTAATTCATAAAAACCCCCAAGGAAAAACTAGTATCTTCTCCCTGTGCTTGCACAGCAATGTAATGAATCTGTGTATGTATGTGTACACATATATAATTATTGCATTCTGCTTAGAGGCAGTATAGAATAGTGGTTAAGATCACAGACTCTGTGGTTAAGAACACAAACTTTTCCTAAGCTAATTACTTAACCTTTATGTGCCTTAGTTTCCTCATCTGTGAAATGGGGATAATGACAGAACCTACCTCAACAGGTTGTAATGAGGATTAGTTAGTATATGTTAAGTATATAGAACAGTGCTTAGAGTACAGTAAGCCATCAATGTGTCAACTTTATTTGCTTGCACCTTTATCACTCCCACTAGGCTGTAAGTTCCCTGAGACCAGGACTTGTGTGGCTTATCTTTATGGCTTGCATACAGTTAAGTCATCTAGAATATTGGTTGAACATAATTACATTAAATTCATATTCCTAGGAACATTCTCATAATCTCTTGTTTAGATGGAACAAACAGGGTGTAGGACATAACAGCAAAAAAAGATCTCAAGATATTACCCAGAGATTTGACAATTGTATTCTAGCAAGGTTAAGTATCTGTTCAATGTCACGGTAAATAAGGGGCAGAAAGAGTGCTAGAATCTAAGTATCCCAACATTCAGTCTTTGATCTTCACTGTAATACACACTCTCTCATGGGACCTCATGGGACCCCAAAGTTCAATTCAGTAGGGTTCAATTGCTTCTAATTACTCAGGGCTCATTCAGAATACCTGGAGGAAGAGGGGAAGGGGGACTATCAATGACTCCAACTGGTCTTTGGGTATTAACCAAATTTAAATACAGTTGTTTAGTTTGAATCTTTCTCAAACTATTTTGGACTTTTTTTTTTTTGGTCTTTGTTTTTATGTGCAGAAATGACCTCAACAACCAAGGCAAGATAATTCATCGTAAGTGCATTGTTTTTCCCTATAGATAAATGGATTGTGACATCCATCGGTCTTTTAGAGGCCACACAGCCCTATTTCTTTTAACTCCATTCTGTAATCCTCCATTTCTAGTATTTTGATCAAGGACCTACAAACAAAACTGTAGTATCCTGGCTTTCAATTGTTATTGATCATTTCAGATAAAACATGACCTATGAAAAAATGATGCTACCCATTAAAGCTCAATTTAAGAGACAAAATGTATCCAAAATGACTGAAAATGTGTTTCTAATTGTTATTTAATTTAGAAACAAGGGTTCTATGATCAAAAATGCACATGTACATTAAAACCTCCTACCAGCTACTTACTCAGAGAATCTTGTATTCAGCTCTCCCACGGAATTGCAGTCAAACCATCCTATTTCCATTCGCATTACTCTCCTAAAGGAAATTTTTCTCATTTTCTGTATCTGACGAGCTGCAGCAATCACCCAAAAGCATATCTGAAAATGGAGCAAGGAATATTGGGCATTATGATGTTAAATATATTCCTTCGTTCCTTCACTTTTCAGAAGAAAATACTTTCAGTATAAGCCCTGAGAAAGAGAGGACAGTGAGTCAGAGAATTCGGTGTGAGCTCAGCACCTGCTGGGGAGAGGAGGATGAGCAGAACAGCTGTGGCCAGGGAAGCGGGAAGGGTTGGGTGCGAATTTAGCTTTGCCACTTGTCGATCTAACCTTACCAAACTTCACTTTCCACATGTGGAAAGAAGGCTCACAGCGCCAAAAAGAAATTCTTGCTCTTATATCCCTCTTTTTGCATGGCACTTCTGAGTGTAGTTCCCCTTCTGAGAGGCCTGCCAACAAGCGTGTATGCATAGGTTTCAGACTGTGGGACAATGATTTTCAGAGAAAGGAAGACAAAAATTATGACATAAGCAGGGAATCTTCTGATAGCTATCCCCAACCAAGCAAAGTCAGGCTGTCATTAAAACTCTCAGTACCAGAATGGGGAAAATGGATTCATTTCTCTTTATAATGAACATGAACTTCCTGAGATTCTTGAATGAATGGAGGTTGAGGAGAGTCATTATTTTTTCTACAGAAGAAGGTAAAAGATGAAATATTTTTCTTCTTTAATAAGGGTTAAGTAACTCCAAGCCCTTCCATGGCTTAAGTATAGACTACGTTAAGATTCAGTTTACAGATTTGGGGTTAGAACACAGGTTGGTGAGATTTTGGCAGTGAAAGAAAAAAAGAAAGTAAAGTTTGCTTTTTTCCAACTCCTCATGTCTGGCTTTCTCTGGGGGACCCACACTCCCTCTACAAACACACCCACAACCGCCTATTTTTTGAGTTTAGAAGATGAAATAGAGGAGACACTGAAATTCAGTCTATTCTCTGTCTCTCTAGACAATTGTATGTATTTTCTCCCAGCCTGAGAAGATGAATCCTTCCTCTCACTGCCCCCCCCACCTCCAAATAAAATTGTAGTCCTTAGGGCTTCTGAACAACTTAAAAATTAGAGTGCACTTTGTATTTCATTGTAATGTCTCTGAGCCCAGATGTTGACCTAAAAATAAAATGTTGGCACCACTCACTTGAATATATCCTGTGATAAGTACTACCAAAGCGATTCCAGCATAGTAACTGGCAAATTTGATCATTTCACTTTCAATGTCCAGCAACCTTCAAAAGAGGGGGAAAAATGTTAGGATTCAGAAGTAGGGTCAAGTTTACCAAAGATTACATTTGCAGGTAATGTAATAATATATTACAGAGGAAAATGATATATGAAATATGGGTAAGACATCTTATCTATGTAGAATTATCATTAATCCAGCAAATCTCTCCCTAGAGCTCATGGTACTAACCCCAGCAAAGATGTCTACTCCCTTTGTTTTCATTTTATTTTTACTTTTTTAAAAATTTTATTTATTTATTTGACAGACAGAGATCACAAGTAGGCAGAGAGGCAGGCAGAGAGAGAAGGGGAAGCAGGCTCCCCAGTGAGCAGACAGCCTGATGCGGGGCCCGATCCCAGGACCCCGAGACCACAACCCGAGCCCAAGGCAGAGGCTTCAAACCACTGAGCCACCCAGGCGCCCTTTATTTTTACTTTTTAAAAAATCTTACTTATTTATTTGAGAGTGCATGAGTGGGGGGAAGGGCAGAAAGAGGGAGAAGCAGACTCCCTGCTGAGCAGGGAACCTGATATGGGGCTCCATCCCAGGACCATCAATTTTATTTTTATTTTTCAGCACTATATTTTGAATTTTGGTGTCCACGTGTTCATTGTTAGTATGTAGAAATACCACTAAATTTTGTATATTTATTTGGTATTTAGTATTTTATGACTTTGCCAAACTCATTTATTGGTTCTAGGATATTTTTGTATATCCTTTTGGCTTTTCTATGTTGACAATATCATCTCCAGAATAAACAGATATATTTCTTCCTTTTAGATCTGTATTTTTTTCATTACAAATATTTTAATTATAATAAAGAACATATAACATAAAATTTACCAACTTAACCATGTTCAAGTGTACAGTTCAGTAGTGTTCAGTATTAAATCAGTATTCCTTTCCTTCCTTATTGTATAAGCTAGAACTTTGAGTAATGTTGTTGAATAATAGCAGTGAAAGCCTCTATCCTTGCCTTGTTTCCAGTCTTAGGGAGAAAATATTCAATCTTCCACTTTTGAGTATAATGTTAGCCATAGGACTTTTTTTTAGATGTCCTTTCTTTCTTTTTTTTTTTTTTAAAGATTTTATTTATTTATTTGTCAGAGAGAGAGAGCACAGGCAGACAGAGGCAGAGGGAGAAGCAGGCTCCCTGCTGAGCAAGGAGCCCAATGTGGGACTCGTTCCCAGGATGCTGGGATTATGACCTGAGCCGAAGGCAGCCGCTCAACCAACTGAGTCACCCAGGCGTCCCTAGATGTCCTTTCTTAAGTTAAAGAAGTTCCTTTCCCATTCCTAGTTTTCTGAGAGTTTTTATTATGGATAGATATTGACATTTTAAATGCTTTTTCTATGTCGATGGAGATCATCGCGTGGTTTTCTATAAGAGCCCGTTAACATGGTGGATTACATTGACTTTTTCTAATACTGAACAAAGTATGCTTCTCTAGAATACACTCTACTTGGTCATGGTGTATTTCACTGACTTTTTGTATTTGTTTGTTTTATCTTTATTATTTCTTCTCATACATTTTCAGTGGACTTATTTTGCTGTTTTTCTAGGTTTTTGAGTTGGAAGCTTAGATGTTTAATTTGCAATGTTTCCTCTTTTTTAATGTATGCATTTAGTGATATGAATTTTCCTCTCAGCCCTGTATGAGCTGTGTCCTACAGATTTTCATATTTTCTATTTTCCCTTTCACTCAGTTTAATTTTTAAAACTTTTCCCTTGAGACTTCATCTTTGATCTATGGATTATTTAGATGTCTATTGTCTGATTCCCAAGAATCTGGGGGGATTTCCATTATTCTTAGTTTTGATTTCTACTTTGATTCCATTGTAGCCAGAGAATTCACTCTATTATTTCAAGTATTTTGCATTTCTTGAGGTTTGTTTCATGGCTCAGGATATGGTCTGTCTTGGCATATGCCCTGTAGGCTCTTGAAAAGAATGTGTATTATGTGGTTGTTGAGTGGAATGTCCTATAGATGTCAGATCCTGTTGGTTGCTGGTGTTGAGTTCTTCTAGATTCGTGATAATTTAATGTCTGCCTGTTCTACAAATTGGTGAGAGATGGATATTTAAGGGGTCTACTATAATTTTGATTTGTCTCTTTTTCCTTTCCATTCTGTCAGTTGTTGCTTCACATGTTTTACAATTCTGTTTGGTGAGTACGCATTTAAGATGGCTGTGTCTTCCTGGAAGATTGACCCTTTTATCATTATACAATTTCTCTCCTTGTCTCTGTAATTTTCTTTGTTCCAAAGTCTATTTTATCTCATATCAGTATAGCCATTTCTTCTTTCTTTCAATTAATGTTTGCATGATAAATCTTTTTCCATTCTTTAGAGAGAGAGTATGTGAGCAGGAGGAGGGGCAGAGGGAGAGAGAGAAGAGAAAATCTCAAGTAGACTCTTAGCTGAACACAGAGCCCAACATGGGGTTCCATCTCATAACCCTGGGATCATGACCTGAGCCAAAACCAAGAGTCAGATGCTTAACCAATTGAGTCACCCAGACACCCCTTGACTTGCCTCTATTTTTTAGTTAAAGTGATTTCCTCATAGATAGCATGTAGTTGGGTTATTTTAAAATCCATTCTGCCAATCCCTATCTTATTCAGTAGATTTAAATCGCTTAAATTGGGGGTGCCTGGGTGGCTCAGAGGGTTAAGCCTCTGCCTTCGGCTCAGGTCATGATCTCAGGGTCCTGGGATCGAGCCTTGCATCAGGCTCTCTGCTCAGCGGGGAGCCTGCTTACCCCTCTCTCTCTGCCTGCGTCTCTGCCTACTTGTGATCTCTCTCTGTCAAATGCATAAATAAAATCTTTTTAAAAAATCAAATAAATCACTGAAATTTAATATAATTATTGATATGCTGGGCTCAAATGTAACAGTTTTTTTCTTTTCTGTTTGTTCTCTCTGTTTTATATTTTTCTTTTTCTTCTCCCTGCTTTCTTATGGGCTACTCAAACTTTTTTTAATTTTAATTTAATTTTATTATTTTATTTTAAGTAGGCTCCACACCTAGCATGGAGCCCAGTGTTGGGCTTGAAGATCAAGACATGAGATCAAGACATGAGCTGAGATCAAGAGTCAAATGCTTAACAAACTGCTCCAGCCAGGTATCCCTCAAACATTTTTTAGAATTCAATTTTAATTTATCTGTAGTGGTTTTGACTGTATCTCTTTGAGTAGCTTTTTTAGTGGTTGCTCTAGGAATTCCATTATAGATATATCACTTATTATAGTCAGCTAGTGTTGTCAATTTACCAGTTTGCACAGGGTATAAAAACAGTGCCTCCCTTTATATACATTTATTCTCCCCTGTTAATGATTTGATTGCCTTTAATATTTCCAAATCACACTCACCTCAGACAGTATTACAATAGAACTATATCAGACAGTGTTAGCATTTTTGCTTCCACCCTCAAACATAATTTAGAAAACTCAGGAAAAGGAGGAAAGTTTTGCTTACCATGTTCTTCCTACTTAATATCCAAGGTTTCTTTAATTGTTTCCTTTCTGTTCAAAGAACTTCCTTTAGCCATTCTTTTAAGTAAGTCAGCTGACAATAAATTCTCTTCATTTCCCTCATCTGAAAATGTCTTGATTTTCTCTTCCATGGGGGTGGTGATGTATGTCCTGACTCTCTGATCCTACCCGAGCAGGTAGGGGAGAGGTTTCTCATTACAATGGGGATGGTTCAGGCCTCCACATATTCTTCACTGACACCACAGGAGTTGGGTAGGGGAGAGACAGGGCAGTGGCTCATTGATACCTGGCAAAGATGGAAGTCTAGGTCCCCAACTCAACCTTGCTGCCATGGATAAGAATGAGGTTATGTGTGTTTTGTTTTGTTCTGTGGTGTTGGCTTGAGTAGAATAGTTACTGCCTGAAATTCTTCTGTCAGGCTGCCTCTTTGTGGTCTATTATCTAGAGAGAGCAGAATTTTATTGAGTCCTTTGTGGTCTGTACATACTGGTATTTCTAGGTTACAGCTTCCCAACACCCAATCTAGTACATATGAAGCCTAAAGAAAATCCATGAAATACACAACCATGTCATTATTTGGGTCCTGAGATCTCTAACCTTCTCCTATCCACTTTTTTAGACTCTTAGGTAGGTTGGTTTTACATGTAATGGATTAAATAATCCACTCAAAAGGTAGAGATTGTGAGACTGGGTAAATTATAAAAAATCAAAATACAAGCTCCAACTGTAGGCTGTCTGAAGGAGACATATTTAAATTCAAAGATATGAGCAAGTTTAAAGTAGTATGGAAAAAGATGTGTCCTGGTAAAAAGTAACCATAACAAGCCAAGAGTGGCTATACACTAATATAAGACAAATTTTTAAAAACTGTTACTAGAAATAAAAACCATTTTTAATTATAAAGGGTCAATCTATAGAAACATTATATAAATTTTAAATATATATGCATCTAAAAATGGAGTCCCTAAATACATGAAGCAAAGGGTGACAGATTCAAAGGTAGAAATAGTTCATTGATAATAGTCAGAGACTACAACTCCATATTTTCAGTATTGGATAGAACAACTAGGAATAGAAGACTTGAGTAGCACCATAAACCAGTTAGTCCTGACAGACATCTTGTGAACATTCCATTCAATAATCGCAAAATACATATTCCCCACAAGTGCACATGGAGCACTGTCCAGGATAGGCACAGGCTAGGCTGTGCTAATTCATGCTGTGATATGATGAACCTTGAAAACATTATGTTGAGTTGAAGAAGCCAATCACAAAGGACCCCATATTGTGGGATTCCATTTGTATGAAATGTCCAGAATAGGTAAATCTACAGAGCCAGAAGGTAGATTAGTGGTTGTCTAGGATTGAGGGGGGGAATGAGGGAATTGGAGAATGATAGCTAGGGGGCATGGGGTTTCTTTTTGTAGTAATAAAAAGGTTCTAAAATTGATTATAGTGGTGGGGGCACAACTCTGCAAAAGACTAAAAACCATTGAGTTGTACACCTTAAGTTGGTAAATTTCATGGTATGTAAATTGTGTCTCAATAAAACTATTTTAAAAAGTGTATAGTTTTACAGTGTCTAACTTCAATATAGTGCTTGAATGCATAAACTAACTGTATGTTGCTAAGAAAGCAGACTGAAATCCAAGAGAAAATACAGGCTGATTTCTACTTAAATGCATTCACATGTGGGGGAAATGAGGAATTGGACTTCTCAATGGCTGCAGAGAATGGCAGAAATTATGGTATGTTACTTCCACAATTAAGTCACAAGATTTTATGGCTTCCATTTGAATTTTTACACTTCAGTTGGTTAAAAGAAAGTAGAAAGAAGTTGCACTGTGGTATTTGGACTCTTTGAACTTCCCTTTCAGTCATTTTTTTATTCTTTTGTCTTACTATTTGATTATTCTGAGCAAATAAATTCTGATAAACTAATCAGGAGGCCTGATGTTCTATAATACTTTTCAGCATTATGCACTGAGAATCATTTGGAAGGCTTTGCCTAAAAATTCCATCCAATGGATTATAACTGCTATGTAGAAACCAACCAGTGAAATGAAAGAGCAAAACCTGTTCCTACTATTACACATGCCTGCTTATGTTGATAAAATCATGGAGTAGCCTTGTCCAAGACTAATATACTTATGACAATAGGTGGAGAAATTACACTTTTAATGATATACTTTTTCCAAAGAAAAAGGTGCAAAAGAGCTGAGTAATTCTGGAGGCACATTAACTACTTACAGGTAGGAAAATGTCCACTCCCTTCTCTTCTGTTCCACCCAAGTCCATTTTCACAGTGATCTTAACTACATAAAAGCTAAACAAATATTTACCCAGAAGTAAAGCAGGAGTCATGTCAGGGACCATAATAATTCACAATTAAAGTATTTAACTCATCAAAGGAGATCCTCATAAAGAAAAGGCCTGAGAAAGACAAGGTCTACACAATTCCAGAAACTCATACGAAATTTTTAAAAAAGGACAGATATCCATTTACATGTGCTGTATCCTATAAATTCAGCAAAAGCCAATGAGCTTCTGAAAGCCTCCATTTGCTTTGCACTATTTGCTCACCTTCAAGTATATGACCTAGTAAGAATAACTGAAGTGTGAGCGATGGGTAGTCACAGTAAATTCCTTCCTACTGGATGATAGTGATATAGATGTTAATGGTAGAGTCACTCTTTAAATTATCTAATAAATATTTATGAACCCTTGTTATCATGGACATGTCTCAAATTTTAGCCTAACATTTATTACCAAACTTTAAGGCATAACAGGCTATACTTTCAGGAATTTTCCCTAGAAAATTTTACCTTCATAAATGTTATTAATGATTTGGGTCAATTTACATCATACATAAGTCTGAATGCACTTTTTTCAAAGGGGGAAGTAATTAACCTTACGTTTTTGTAGTCGAACTACTCTCTAAAAAACAATTCATTTTTGTCTTTCAACATAAAAGACTTAAAATTAAAAGACTGTCATTGACCACAGTAACTCTTTTATACAAACTTCTGAATCTTACTTCCAAATTTAGAAAAGAAACATATATTTAGACATTAGTAAATTTATTTCTAATGAGTAAGCTTATTATTTTTTAAAAGATAATTCTGCACATTGTATATTGTCTTGTATTTTTCTATCAAGTACTAACCAGTTGTAACTACGTATTTATTTGAATGGTCTCTGATTCAATGATGATTTTACCGACTAGACCTAAACACCATGAAGATAAGGACCAGGACTCAAAATAACCACTATATCCTTGAGGCTTACACAAGTTTCTGGTATGAAGTTGGTGTTCAGAAATTTTGGTTGAATGAGTAAATGAATGAAAGACCCTAACAGTAGATAATATTATGGAACAGTATCAGTGGTTTAACAGGATTTGCTCATAATCTAAATGAAATATGTGGAAATATTTTTTAAATGAAGGTGAAAAATATAAATTTGCCTAGGGGAGTTATTCCAAGCATATTTCTAGTCAGGATAAGCCGGGCCCTTGGCTCTTGAACCGGATTGTGTGGGTTCATACATGCCAATGAGCTTGTTCTGGCCCTGAGGCAGTGTGAGCCAGGCTGCAAAGTTCATTCTGTGACAGTGAGTCAACACCAGGAAACACTATAGACTCACTGTTGGGCTTATCACAAAATGAATGGTAGCACAGTGGGTTCTGGCTCATACGGCATGGCCCCCTTCTGTTTATAGCGCCATACCACTCTTCCGTAGAGACTCAACTACTGAGACCAAGCAGCCCCTACGCCAAGTGCTGTAGCACACTAATGAGTTTCCCATTATAGAAAGAAGACTGAAGATCATGTGGGCCATTTGCCACAGCCACAGAAGCTAAGAAACAGAAAGCAGTTAAGGAACTAAAAGAAGTCTTGCATATAAGACATAAGACATGACAAAGACTCAAGTAAAATTCATGGCTTACCTTCCTACTGTACTGGTAGTGTTCATCCTCAAGCCTATAGTCTACCAAGTGCTTAAATTTGGGTGACCCATTTAATGGGTAATTTCTAATTCTGTTTTTTTTTTGTTAGGATTTTAAAACCTGGTAAAATAGGAAGAACCTCAGGGCAGAGTAATTTTCAGAAATATGGGTTAAATTTTTGTTTCTGTTCACTCTCTGTTGGATATCACTCCAGTTCAGCTAATAAAATCCCATTTACACATTTTGAATTACAATTTAATGTATGAGCAAAAAAGGGAAAAAATAAAAAATAGCAGCCTACCCACACCGCGTTCCATTTGTCACATTCTGGTTAAGGGAGCTGTTGATCCATACTATAGTGTTGTTTACACATGCTCTTCCAGGGATCTTGAGTTCTTGTAATTCAGTGTCGTAGTCAATAAAAACATCAGTCATTGTGCCAAAAATGAGCAGCACTCCTGGATGGGATAGTCCATGGAGAAATGCACATAAACTTCCCACAAACATCAGCCAAATGTCAGTCGTTGAAGAAAATCGAAACTTGAAAAACAAAGGATTCAGAGATCATCTATGGGTGAAAAGCAGGAGAAGTAGGAGGACTATTTAATTTTAGTTACTAGATTCTGATAAATATCATTTAGCACCAAATTTTATGGGAATCATCTTAATTGAACAATCGAGTTCTCACTAATTATATCAAAATAAGTGGTATATTGGGGCACCTGGGTGGCCCAGTCTGTTAAGCGTCTGCCTTCAGCTCAGGCCACGATCCCAGAGTCCTTGGGGTCAAACCCCGCATCAGTCTCTCTGCTCATTGGGGAAGCTGTTCCTCCCTCTGCCTCTCCCTCTGTGATTTCTCTCACTTTCACTCTCTCTCAAATAAATAAATAAAATCTTAAGAAAAAATAAGTGGTATATTAATTATCTAAAACACTGGACTCTTACATTGTTAGTTTATATTATTTCTTTCCTAGTCTCTGAATTCATTCTCTTTACCTCAAGAACTGACTTCGTTTCTTGGCCATTGATTCACAACTTCAGTGGGAAGTGGTCACGGCATTGATGCCATTGCCATGTGGAAATGCTGTGTGAAGGATTCAGCAATAGCATAAATTGTATCCCAGAACTGATATCGACAAAAAAGAGTGCCTATTAGTGTCTAGAAATGCCTCAGCCTTGTGAAAATTAGGGAAAAATACCACACTATGGAATTTCCAAAGATATCATAAGGATAAATATACATCATATGATTACTGTGATGATTTTCTTTACTAAAATAAATATGGACTTAGTGATTATCTTCCAGGACACTTTTCTGATCTACCAGATAGGATTATATGTTTAATGTTACCAGATAGGATTTATTTATTTATTTATTTATTTATTTATTTATTTATAACGGAGGAGGAGACAGAGAGAGAAAGTGAGGTGGGACAGAGGGAGACAGAGAATCTTAAGCAGACTCCACACCCAGCATGGAGCCCAACACAGGGCTTGATCTCACAACCCTGAATCACAACCTGACATGAAATCAAGAGCCGGATGCTTAACTGACTGAGACACCCAGGCACCCAGGATTTAAGTTTAATTACCAATATATTTCTAACTGCCATTTAACATGTTATTACATAGACAAAGGTTATGACTGAAAAAGTGAACACTGTTCTTAAAAACCTGCCAGTGACTTAAGATTTAACACTCCCTCCATGATCTGAACAATTTGTGGTTGTAAAATTTATGTCAAAAATCAGCACAGTTTTATTACCAATTGAAAGAAGCCAACTTGACTGCTGTCACCTTTCCTCTCATCTTGTAACCTGAGGAGAAAAACACAATGGATTTATAGACCATCCTTTCCAAAACAAAGGGAAATTCTCCCTAGATAATTATTTTATGAGTCATCCTTTAGTAAGAAATAAAGTCCCCATTGACTGAGAAATTCTTGCCAAACCTGGCATCTTGAAAACAAGCTCTTATTTTTCAGATTTACCTCTTTTGGAGATTTCAGTATAGCTGTATCTCATGTTTAGAAGAGATTCATTGAAGTTTTTCTGAGAGGTATTGAAAGGAAATAAAAGGTGCTCTGTATTCCCAGTTATACTAACATAAAACTATTGGACCTCAACCTTGACCCTCAAACTGTTTCTATTTATAGTCCCTTGTAATGTAAGTTCAGGTGGTTGGATTAGCTGATTTAAAGCTTCCTTCCAGCACTTAAAAATTTAACAACTACATTAAACAGTATTGATATGATGGAAAAGTTTTTAAAAACTCTCATACTCCCCATAATATTTTATTTCCTCACTATTTCTTACTCATTTCTCATAAAGTTGTATGTAACCATGTAACCCATCTTTGACCTTCTCAACTCCAGGGATCTCTACTTCCCCTGAGTCATCCATTCATGGATACACCCTGGACCTTTCTTTCACCAGAAACTACTCTACTCCAATGGCATTCTAGGACTGTCTATGCATCCTGTTTTGTCACTTCCTTACTCCTTCTCCACCTATTTGTCATCTCAGTTGAGACCTGCAGTCCCTTAAGCCCTCCTTAATTTATAAGTCTTAAAACCCCATCAAGATTGTGCTTCCTTCCCCATGTGTCCCAGATCCCACACCAGCCATTTGAACTAATTCTTACCATCAATCTTAATCCTTTTCCCCACCTCCATCTTTGGAAACTCCATCCCCACATCCATGCATCTATTTGCCCCCCTTCTCCCGAAGCCAGGCTGTTGGGCCTGCTGGAGACACATGTGAACTGGTGCCAACACGTGCCACTCCTGGCAGTAAGCTGCCCTAAACCTCCCCTCCAGCTCAGAGTAGAATCCCAAGTCCTTGCTGAGATGCGCAAGGCCCTCCACGTTCTGGCCAGTTGGCTCTCTGACCTTGTCTCCTCCTACTGCACTCCAGTTTTCAGCACCCAAGCCACTTGGCCTCTTTGCTGACTTTGTTTATGTCAAATTTGTTCTCACTTTTGACCATTTTCACTTGTTATTTCCTCTCACCAGAATGTTCTTTCTTCAGATACTGGCATGGCTAACCCCCTCATCTCCTTCAGATTTTCCTTCATAAGTCACCTTCTCAATGAGAACTTCCCTGGCCAAAACTTTTAGAAAGTTCAACTTTCTCCCCACATCATTCCATGTTTGCTTTTTTTTTCTTAGAAAAAAAAGTGATAGATTATTACTAGCTACTATGCTATATATACTCCTCAAGGACAGATATTTTGACCCATTTTGTTCTTTTCTTTATCCTAAGCATTTATAATAGTGCCTGATACCTGGTAAGCACTTAATTAATATTTGTGAAATGAATGCATGCATGAATGAATGCATGAATGAATGAATGATTAGGGTCTCTAGTCATAGCTCAATCTATAGCACTGTACTTCATATGTCTACAGATTGTCCCATTTTCCTCCACAGCTTTCCCAAACTTTCACCATGATCTTCTCATTCTACATTACCTCATGTATCAGAAGATAGATTCATCTCCTCTAAAAACTGAATTCACTTAACCTTCCTATTCATTCTCTCATTGCCATTCATCTACATCCACACCCACTTTCATCTTTTTTCTACCCAATGAGAAAAGTGTGGTTCTTCTAGGTCCAGGCTGACCCTAGCACTCCTAGTCTAAAACTTATGTTACCACATCCAACATCCCTCTCTACTGTGACTTACTTAGAATTTCATATACAACTTGAATCTTGGCCTTTCTACCACCTCTCTCTAGGAAATTGCCTGAAGCCTACCTTCTGTCTTCTCAGATTAGACTCTGTCTAGTCCTACCTTTTTACTAATGTATGAGTAACTGACATTTTTATATGAGTATTTAAATTCTCAAACTAAAGAGAAATATCTAATAATTAAATTTTAGGGTTCTACTATTTGCCTGTGGGAAGAATTTGAGGTTTAGGGGTTTCCCCTATGCTCATGAAATCATACTTGTTCACCTTTTCCTCTGCCCATTTAGGTTAGAAATTCTGTAGTGTTGCTGAATATACCCAATCCAGAAAGGATATGTCAAAAGATTTTTGAAATCAAATTACACCAATGTTTTAAAGAGAAAAGGAATACCTATGTCATTTTATGGGAAATACAAGATGTGTGAAAATATTATCTCTGCTTTGTGCCTTTAAAGGGAATATTAGGGAGTTATTCTAGAAAAGATGATGTATTATTGAAAAAGTCACTTACCTTGAATTCTTATCATTATTATCTGTCAGGATAAAAACAATGCACAAAGCAGTTAATAATAATGACACAACAACACAGTCATTCAAAATTTTGCTCTGGGAAAACATTCCCATAAGTTAGCTTTATTCATGGAACACAGCAAAATGACGATTTGCCTTTCTCTCTCTCTCTTTTTTTTTTCATTCTCTCTCTCTCTCTCCTTCCCTCTCTCTGTCTCTCATATTACAAAAGAAGACACCCTGTCAGGTTCAGGACTGCTGGCTTGACTACATATTTTTGGTATTTCTACAGGATATGAGGTATTTGTATTTCCTGAATGTCAACTGGAGACCAACATTTTTAAAATTAGCATAAGAAAATTTAGTTCTTTGAACTACCAAGTAAAATGAATATTTATTGTTTTGTTCCTTGGAAACATCAGAATTTCTCTATTTAAAATTGAGAATACAGGGGCGCCTGGGTGGCTCAGTGGGTTAAGCCTCTGCCTTCAGCTCAGGTCATGATCTCAGGGTCCTGGGATGGAGCCCCGCATCAGGCTCTCTGCTCAGCAGGGAGCCTGCTTTCCCCTCTCTCTCTGCCTGCCTCTCTGCCCACTTGTGATCTCTCTCTCTGTCAAATAAATAAATAAAAATCTTAAAAAATAATAAAATAAAATTGAGAATACAAATTAATTAGACAATAAGATGGTGTTGACACTCACATGCCAGGAGAAACCACTGGATTAAGCTGGATATGATTTCCCCCAGCCTAGGTGAGAACAAATGGAGCGTAGGAAGTGAAAGTGGGGGTGCTGGGACACAGGTGTAGGGAAGTAACAGGGAAAGGAATTTCAGGGTGCTAATGTCAACCACTATCGTGGGACAGTACATCCTGAATCCCTGGTATTTTAATTAATTTAATTTAAGTAAGAGTAAAGAGGAATTGTAATATAGATAGAGATTAAACATCTTGGCTTTAGAATTCAGAACTGGAGCAGGCTGAGATGACATCAGGTCACAGGAGTTCAATTAGTTATCAAACCATTCCAAACACCTACAAATCCAACAGAAGATCAAAGAGGAGAAGAGCAGCAATTCTAGAAACAGAAAATCAACCACTTTCTGAAAGGTAGGACCTGCAGAGAAGTGAATCCTAAGTGAAGGAAAGATAGACGATGGAGAGAGGGGCCAGCTCCTGGAAAGTGGTGGAGTACAAAATCAGAACTTTTAAAAGTCTGCTCCACTGAGGGACATCCTTCCAGAAGCTAAGCGGGGGTGGAGCCCTCGTGAGGACAGCGTGGTCTCAGGTCCCATGGGGTCCCATGGGGTCACGGAAGGATCGGGGTGTCTGAGTGTAGCAGAGCTCATTAGAGCGGGGAAGCTGGCTACAGAGACAGAGCCAAGGGTGGCAATCCTTATATCAGATAAATTAGATTTTAGGCCAAAGACTATAATAAGAGATGAGGAAGGACACTATATCATACTCAAAGGGTCTGTCCAACAAGAAGATCTAACAATTTTAAATATCTATGACCCTAACATGGGAGCAGCCAACTATATAAGCCAATTAATAACAAAATCAAAGAAACACATTGACAATAATACAATAATAGTAGGGGACTGTAACACTCCCCTCACTGAAATGGACAGATCATCCAAGCAAAAGATCAACAAGGAAATAAAGGCCTTAAATGACACACTGGACCAGATGGACATCGCAGATATATTCAGAATATTCCATCCTCAAGCAAGAGAATACACATTCTTCGCTAGTGCACATGGAACATTCTCCAGAATCCTAGATCACATTCTAGGTCACAAAACAGGTCTCAACTTGTACCAAAAGATTGGGATCATTCCCTGCATATTTTCAGACCACAATGCTCTGAAGCTAGAACTCAATCACAAGAGGAAATTTGGAAAGAACCCAAATACATGGAGGCTAAAGAGCATCCTTCTAAAGAATGAATGGGTCAACCAGGAAATTAAAGAAGAATTGAAAAATTCATGGAAACAGATGATAATGAAAACACAACTGTCCAAAATCTGTGGGACACAGCAAAGGCAGTCCTGAGAGGAAAATATATAGCAATACAAGACTTTCTCAAGAAACAAGAAATGTCTCAAATACACAACCTAACCCTACACCTATAGGAGCTGGAGAAAGAACAACAGAGAAAGCTTAAACCCAGCAGGAGAAGAGAAATAATAAAGATCAGATCAGAAATCAATGAAATGGAAACCAAAAGAACAGTAGAACAAATCAATGAAACTAGGAGCTGGTTCTTTGAAAGAATTAATAAGATTGATAAACCTCTGGCCAGACTTAGCAAAAAGAAAAGAGAAAGGACCCAAATAAATGAAATCATGAATGAAAGAGGAGAGATCACAAGCAACACCAAAGAAATACAAAAATTTATAAGAACATATTATGAGCAACTATATGCTAGCAAATTTGACAATCTGGAAGAAATTGATGCATTCTTAGAGATGTATAAACTACCAAAACTGAAACAGGAAAAAGTAGAAAACCTGAACAGACCCATAACGAGTAAGGAGATTGAAGCAGGCATCAAAAGTCTCCCAACAAACAAGAGCCCATGGCCAGATGGCTTTCTAGGGGAATTCTATGAAACATTTAAAGAATAATTAATTCCTATTCTTCTGAAACTGTTCTAAAAAATAGAAATGGAAAGAAAATTTCCAAACTCATTTTATGAGGCCAGCATTACCTTGATCCCAAAACAAAAGACCCCATCAAAAAAGAGAATTATAGACCAATATCCTTGATGAACATGGATGCAAAAATTCTCACTGAAATACTAGCCAATAGGATCCAACAGTATATTAAAAGGATTATTCACCACAACAAAGTGGGATTTATTCCTGGGCTGCAAGTTTGGTTCAACATCCACAAATCTATCAATGTGATACTATACATTAATAAAAGAAAGAACAAGAACCATATGATACTCTCAATAGATGCTGAAAAAAACTGAGAGCTTTTCCGCTAAGGTCAGGAACATGGCAGGGATGTCCATTATCACCACTGCTATTCAACATAGTACTAGAAGTCCTAGCCTCAGCAATCAGTCAACAAAAAGAAATTAAAGGTATCCAAATCGGCAAGAAGAAGTCAAACTATCACTCTTTACAGATGATATCACAGTTTATGTGGAAAACCCAAAAGACTCCACTCCAAATCTGCTAGAACTTATAGAGGAATTCAGTAAAGTGGCAGGATATAAAATCAATGAACATATCTTGAAAGAAGTTGCTGTGGCTGATATCTTAGAGGTTACTGCCTACAGCAAAGGAAACAGTCAACAAAACAAAGAAGCAACCCACAGAATGGGAGAAGATATTTGCAAATGACAGTACAGACAAAAGGCTGATATCCAGGATCTATAAAGAACTTCTCAAACTCAACACACACAAAACAGATAATCATGTCAAAAAATGGGCAGAAGACATGAACAGACACTTCTCCAATGAAGACATACAAATGGCTATCAGACACATGAAAAAATGTTCATCATCACTAGCCA
>PISX010017147.1:0-44223 GCA_004024625.1 Mellivora capensis
AATGTGCTGTTGGATCCTGTTTGCTAGGATCTTGTTAAGAATCTTAGCATCCATATTCATCAGTGATATTGGTCTGAAATTCTCCTTTTTGGTGTGGTCTTTGCCTGGTTTGGGGATCAGGGTAATGCTGGCTTCATAAAAAGAGTCTGGAAGTTTTCCTTCAGCTTCAATTTTTTGAAACAGCTTCAGGAGAATAGGTTAGATTGAACTTTTAATAGCTTCTCAAGACTAAGAAGCTGAGCCAAAGACTTGCCATCAGACTTTACCTCTAATATCTATAGGTTTAAGTACATTCCTCTCTCATCAAGTTCCCCAACATGTCCCGAAGTTCCTGGGCCCACCAGAAAGTGGCCTTCCTTAATCACTTGGTAAGAGAACCCTGTAAGCAAGGTACTGGGCCAATATTTCCAAGGGGTTTTATTTATTCATTATTATTTATTTATTATTATTTACTTATCATGACTTTATTTAAAGTCAGCTTTAGTTCCTCAAATCTGTCTGGCATATCTGAATCTATGTATGCCTCTTTCAAACATGACATTCCAGTCAAAGTCTTCATAATATACCCCATGTTTCCAGTTGTGTCCTGTTACAAGGAGAAGAGATTCTTACTGAATTTATGCAACTAACTATATTGCCATGAAAATATAAAAATACTCATCCAGAATTTCCAAATATCAGGTAGGGAGGAAAAAACAAATGTTTTATATTTGCTCTATGTTATAGGTAGCTTAAGAAAAAAGAAAAAGTTTTCCTTAAATCTGGAAAGCAAAACATTAAAAAGCTCAGCAATATTTAAAATTAAAAAGTCATAAAAATTAAAATCATTGGGGCACCTGAGTGGTTCAGTTGGTTAAGCATCTGCCTTCAGCTCAGGTCGTGATCCCAGGGTCCTAGAACCCAGCCCTGCTCAGCGGGGAGTCTACTTTTCCCCCTCCCTCTGCCTGCCACTCCCCCTGCTTGTGCTCTTTCTCCCTCATAAATAAATAAATAAAATCTTAAAAAAATTAAAAATTTTCCTCCTCAGTTCCATGTAATTAATCCTGGTTGTTCTTGATCTTCTGTTAGAAGTTTTATGGAGGCATCAGTGTCTTCTTTAGGGTTCCTACTCAGTTCAATGGTGTGATCTAAAAGTTATCTGAAATTACTTGTCAGTTTCCCTTACATGAATTTCTCTGAAAATGGAACACATTTGCAGGAAGCTTTTGTAAAAGCGTCTAAGTAAAACAATAACTATCTATAAATGACAAAAGACTTAAAATGGCCACAATTAAAGATATGATGAGAGTTCATTACAATGAAATTGACAAGGAAATTTGGTTATTTTTGCAACACACATTTTAAGACAATAACTAGAATTATGACTAATAACAATATACCAGGACATATCACAATTTTAGGAATTTTATACAATTTTTAGAACACTATTAATAACATTCACCCATGCCATGTAATCTAAGAGGGTTTATCACCACTTATTTGACAATGCTACCCATGTAATTCAATGTACCAAGAAGTCTAACTAGTGTAACATCTCTCTTTTTATAAGTATGGAAAAGAATTCTTTGAGACATTCCAGGGATCCTCTGATAATTCCCAAAATTAGTTTGAGGTCAAAAAGACTCTAGAATTTGATTTGGGGGAAGTTTGTTAAAAATATCAAAAAGTTTTTGAAACACTTGGTTAAATAGTATCATAAGTCACTGTAAAACAATACTTAGTTATCTAAACAAAGTGAGAAAGATGTCATAGGCAAATATAGAAGATTACATAATTCTAAACAAAACTTAGCTCTTTTAATATTGAGAGGACAAGGTTTACTTTAGTAATCAAAGACCTGATACACATGAGAAATTATTTTGGTGAAATACAGAATCCTTGTTTTCTAAGCAGATTACTATAAAAGGTAAAGGAAAACCTTTCATAATCTCTTTTCAGAAGCAGACCAATAGTCCAAACAACTTTGTCCTTTTACCAGATGAAAGAAAATTAAGTACCAGTTTTTTATAAGTACACTATTGATATTAAAGCTTACTTTTAAAACCCTTACAACAAATTCATTCAATCTCATCCAGCTTAATCACACACAAAATTTCTTTCCTAAGATTCCTTTTTCAAAAACCTTCTAATACTTCCTATTCCTATTCTAGTTTATCCCTTGTTTTCTTTCCTACTCAGAAATAATCAGCTTTACTTTAGAACAAAATCACTTTCTTTTCCCTCAACAAAAATGCATCTCCATTCCTCACAATTTTTCTTAGCAAAAACATATATCCCACTTGTCTGATGTACAAAATTGTTTCTCTTATTATTTCTAGTTGCTTTAAATATATTAATTAGAATTTTTTAACCCTTAGAGGGTCGCCTAGATGGCTCAGTTGATAGAGCATGTGATTCTTGATCTTGGGGTTGTGAGTTCAATCTCCACATTAGGTGTAGAGATGACTTAAAAATAAAATATTTAAAAAAAGAATTTTTAACCCTTAGAAACTTTAATTTCTAGTGAAAACTAAGAAGTAAGGAATTTTAAACTGTCTGTTATACCAGTGTTCTTTAGATTGGCAAATTTTATGAATACATTTCATAATTTCTAGAAACATTCATTTTCTCACAGTCCATTTTTTAAAATGTGGCATGCAGCATATTTACTAATAAACCCAAATATCTTTATTTCCTTTGTAAAAAAGAGGTCAAGAGTAGGTAAGCTTAGAATTCTTAGCAATTAATTTTTCAGTATTTTATCTTATTTGGAAAAAAATGATCTAGATATAAATGCAATTCTATCATTTCATTTAAGTTAATAAAACTCAACAGTGGAAGTCACCAAGGAGATGTGGGTAACTATTTTTAAGTAGATGTGCCATAAAACAATCAATGCTAAAAAGTTCGACTAAAAACTCTTCTCTCATTTACATCTATTCAATTTATGTGTTCTTAACAATCATTTTTAGATAACTTACAAAAAACTGCATTAGACATTGACAATGTCAGTCTCATCCCAAGTAATTTTTCTGGCATGAAAATTTTGTAACAGAGATTTCATAAACTTGTTTGATAGTAAATCCATGTAGAATAAAAATTTTATTTTTAATGCTGATAACCCTAAAGACGTTCTTGTTCGAATCAAACCATCAGTCTTAAACTTTTATTTACCAAAAATTACACTAGATTATATGAACTTGAAAAATGTTTGGTTTAGTTTCTACTTCTGGGATTTAGAAATAATTTGTGGATGCTTTTTGTTAGGCCAATTAAATGGAGCTCTTACAAATTAGTCTATAACAGACATACATAGACATACATAAAAACCCATCTTATAGCTTCTGTTTTAAAATAACATAAGACTCGCTAGTTAATAAATAACAGCTGGAATAACTTGTTTATCTGTTCAGATAACTAAAACACTTTACTATTTGTGGAGAAGACTTAACATTTGTATTTGTGCCTGGAAGTAATCTTAAATGTATATGGTCTAGAGTTTGGGCAAGAGACCCCTTTTAGCAGTTTCTAAATTTTTAAAGATTTTTTATTTGAGAGAGAGAGAGAGAGAGAGAGAGAGTTTCAGAGTGCAGCATTGAGTGAGGGTAGGGAGAGGGAGAGAATCTGGAGCAGACTCCCTGCTGAGCTCTGACCCTGAGAGCGAGCTCCATCGCACAGCCCTGATATCATGGTCTGAGCCGAAGTCAAGATTCGGATGCTTAACCAACTGAGCCACCCAGGGGCCCCAGTATTTTTTTTAGAGGCCTCTTTACCTTTTTCTCCCTTCAGTCTCAGAACACTGTAGGCTGTCTTTTCATTTCATAGACATGGTGATTTACAGGTTCAAGAGACAAAAAAAGAATGCAAGTTTTTTCCTCGGAGTTTTGGGGTATATTTGTCTATTATCAAAGTTTAGGGTACTTACTATTTAAAGTTTTCCTTCTTTTTCTTAAGTACAAGACAATTTTTTTCCACTATCCTGATGTTTTAGATTATCTGCAAATATCTGAAAGCAAATAGGAAAGGGTCTGAGTGGGTTTTGAGTTGCTTTCAGAGTTGTTTTTCTAGAATCAAGTTGTAAATTAAGAATTGTTTATTTTAATTGTACACCTGAAACTAATATAGCTATGTTAACTATAAAGGAATTAAAACAAAACAAAAAGAATTGTTGATTTTAAGACTTTTTCATCTGCATTCCTGAAACTTATCTTCAAAGAATTAGGTAGCCTGTTCCATTATTACCTTTAGAGATCAATTTGCCCATTCAACGACACTATTTTGAATTTGCCTTTCTATATCAGGGAGAAAACTTCCAAATAAGATGAAAATCAAAAGATTTCTATGTTCTGCTGTCCAGTGGATGTGGAGGTCTAGGATATATTTGCAAAGGACATTGCATAGGAAGACCTGAAGCTGGCAAAATGAGATTTACTGCCCATCCCAGGTGTTTCTGCTAAATTTATTTCTTGGCTTTCAGTATTTACACAAGTAATCTGTATATCCCAGGCTGGGAGATTAGACATGAGTGCTCTCTGTAAATCTTATAGGAAAGGGAAAGCTAAAATAGGCAGCTGGGTGTTTAAGGGATTTTCTGGGGAAGGTGGAGGAGTTTTGGGAGTTAAGGGAATTTGCTGAGAAGTAGGGGCCAGATTTGAAGAAAGGGAATTTATGTTGGATGTACACTTTACTTTTGTTCTAAGTTTAATTTCTGTTCTTTCATTAGGGAGTCCTTAAGGCTAGCCATTATACTTATTTGTATCTACCTTCTAATTTGGTCTTTCCATAAGTTATCAAGAAGACAATTGTTTAGGTGAGAGCTCTCAAACTTTTTTTTTTTAAACATAGAAGTTTTTCCAATTCCAAGGATCCATCGCCTGGACAGTGATGACTCAGGTCTATTAATCTCAATAGCCACTCAAATCATAAGCCTTTTTATGGACACAAGAAGCACCCCAAAAAAAGATTGCAAAAAATGCAGCTCTCACAACGTCTAGAAAATTTATTCCATAGTTAGCTTCAGAAAGCAAAGGCCTTCATTGTTACAGGTGGTAAGAATTGTGTCATGAAAATGATGTTTCTCATTTCTTACGGGAACATGAGACATTTCCAGTCATGGAGCTGCTAATTCATGACACCAGACAGGCACTACTAGAATGGGACTTTTCCAGCACTAATAAGATAACAAAGGTTGAAATGACAAAGTCCCCTTATGACAAACTGTCCTGAAAGCTGGCATAAGTGGACAAAAAGAACGCCGCTTGTAACATCATGTATCAAAATTCCAGTCTATTTAACTGGCCACCAGATGCACTCAGGTATCTGCACCTTCTAGATGGTAGAGGTAGAGAGAATATTCTTACTGTTCAAAGTCAAGCTCTCAGAACTCAGAACAAAACACAAAATGTGTCCATTATGACAAACACAAAAGACAGATAAAACAACATCCATCTCTGGGTGTAAGAGGATCAATAGAAAACAATAAACAAGAGTGCTCATTAACCAATCTTTACCAAAGTTACTATACCCAATGAACTAATTCCACAAATAATATCTCCTGATAATCTAAATTTAGAAAAGGAAGGGATGAAAAATTTTTACCTTCCTCTCCCTACTGGGCATACAAAGAGATCCAGGAGAGCTGACTTTGGTAAGAATTCTTACCTTCTGCTGGCTTCTCAGTTCTCTAGGATCTTGTCGGCAGGCTCCAGAGTGAGTATGGTGTCTCAGTATCTCCTAACTAGCTCACAAAACTAGAAGTGAAGAAATAAATTTCCCTCTGACTTGTAAGTTCTTCACTAGACATCCCCTGTAATGAGAGATTAACAGGGAAAAACACATTTAATCAATTTTCACATGCCCTAAAGATATGAGACCCTCTGACAGGCATTTGAGGCTTACATGTAGTACTGAGCTGAGAAGAAGGTATTGGTATGGGACTTGAAAGGAGAGGAAGTCAATTTATAGGAAGATAGGAAGAACAAATGTTTGGTAAACAAATGTTTGCCATGCTAAATGGAGAAGTCCTTCTGATGTAAAATAAAGTTATCTTTGGTAAAGCCTCTCTTCTTGGTACAGGCTCCCCATCTAAATTATTTTAGGTGGTTAAAGGGGAGGTAAAAAGTCTTCTTGAGTCATTGGGACCTTTATTTTCTTCAACTCAAAATAACCTGCAGGCTAAAGAGGCACATTTTGGGGCAAGCTGCTCTGAAACCCATCCGGCAGGAAGCACATTTGTGTACCTTATTCATCCAAATATTCCACTTTTGACCCTAATTCTTTGGTTTCAAGTCAAGTTGGGGGAGTGGTTCATAATACTTGGAACTTTTCCCCTAACCTTTCTGTTCACAAGGACGCAACCATGATGATAGCAAAAAAATTCCCCACATGACTGGGCCTTTACAAATTTGTAGATTACTTTCACTTATTATCTCTAAATTTTCACCACAGTCCCCTAAGATTAAAACATTTCCCCCATTGTAGATATACAGGAACTGAGACCCCAAGAAGGGAGGTGACTTGCTGAAAGCCTGAGTGAGATTCAGAAAATGGCCATATAGAACTCATGGCCATATAGAACCCTCTGGCCTCCAGGGATGAGTTAGGCATCATATCTCTGTTCTATCTCAGCACCTCATGGAAATCTCTGGACTTTGCTATCTTCTCTACTAGATTAGGAAATACTTAAAATGGGGAATCTTGTCTTATTCATTTCTATGTCCCCAGTGTGGGCCTTCCATAGAATGGATACTCAAGAAATATTTAATGAATGCAATAAATTTTTAATAAATAAACAAAAGGGTGAACAAATAAATGAATAGACAAACTAACTTGGGTCTCCCAACATCTTTGGTAAACTGTGCCTCAATGAAAGACAAACATAAAAATCTATGCACTCCTCACTTGTTCTTTCTTTTTCCCTCTCCCCTCTCAAACATTCACACATGTGCAAGCATATACACATGCATACATGAGTGAGTTTTAATTATAAAGAACTTAAGAAATAAGAAGACTGTATAGAAATTTTCAAACTGGAAACTGAAACTTGATTGAAGTTGAATATACTTTAAAAGGAACATCAAAATTGGAGAATAGCAGATTCTACTTTTAGCTATAACAGAATGGAGATCAGGGCTTGTGATAATAAATTTGTATTTTCAGAAGATATATTTTATAGACAGGCACTAAAATTTACTCCTTAAAAGTCATCCGTATATCATTCACTTTAGTAGTACTAAAATAAATGAATACCCATCCAGGAAACAGGGCATTTCACTTGCATGGAAAATTACAAGATGCAGTTAGCTAAACATCTCTTTTTTTCAAGTTCCAATTGTATGTTGGATGTGCTTTGGGTGATGGATAGTACTCCTGTGCAATAAACAAGAAACAGGCTTTATTAACTGTGTGCACTGTCTAGCAGACCAGGGAGAGTTGTACTAAACATTGTCAGTTTGGGAACAGGCCCATATCCTTTAGAATATAAGTACAATGGCTGTGAGATATTCAAGTGTCTATTTCCGGGAATTAAAAATGAATAAGGAAAGCAGATGAATGTTAACAAAAACAAAAATCAACATTAAATAAAAATAAAAACATAAATTTGGCTCACTTTTATAAGCCAAAGGGGTATGTATGATGGAAGCCATGTTTGTGACATTCTAGACCCTGCTTTTATCTAGCCCTTTCCTTTCCTTATCCAGTGCTGTTCACCCTACCCTTCAATCAAGTACTATACAACTTAGTTGCTTTTTTTTCTTCAAAATAACATTGATTTTTTTTTTAATTTGTCATTTCAGAATGTCATGATGCTAGAGTATTACAAAACAAGCAGTAGATTTCACATTTTTAACCAGGCAGCCACTGCTGGAACAATGAGTCCATAACTCACCATACATGTTTGACAATTGGTAACATTTTTGCCACATTTATCTATCTATCTATCATCTCTCATCTATCTATCTATCTATACATGCTTCTGTGTATGTGTATTTTTTTCTTGAACCATCTGGAATTAACTCCCAAGAATCATGAATTTTTATCCCTAAAACTTCAGCATGCCTCTTGTAAAATGAAAAACATCTTCCAACATAACAAAACCATCAACATCCTAAGAAAGTCAACAATTTCTAAATCTCTTCTAACATGTAATTCTTTTTAAAAATTTCACTGCTATATTTTAATTATCTTTTGTGTATTTTTCCAAACCACAATCCAGTCAAGCTTTCCTCATTCCATTTGACTGCTAGTCTCATTTCATCTACAATATTGACTTTCTCATGGCATTGACATTTAAAGAAATAAGGCCATTTATCTTGTATAATCTCCCACATTCTTAATTTATCTGATTGCTCTCTCTTGGTATCATATAAATTGTTCCTCTAGTCTAAGCCTTCTTCTTATTCAATTCGATTCAGGTCAAAAATTTTGGCAAGAACAAATCTTAGGTGATGCTCTGTAGTTGGTGTTGTTTCGTATGTCTTTTCTCTCCTTTCCTCTGTTGAAGTTTTTCTGGATTATTGCTCTGCCCCAAGGTAGTTTGTGTTCATGGGACAGAGCCCCACATGGGGCTCTGTGCTCAGCCAGAAATCCGCTTGAGACTCCCTCTCTCCCTCTCCCTCTCACCCTCTCCCTCTGTCCTTTCCCCACCCACAGCTCCCACTGTCTCTCTCTCTAAAATAAATAGATAAAAATCTTTTTAAAATATGTATCTATCAAACAGTTGTTTTCCCATACTTAGTATTGCAGAGGAAAAGTCTGAGGGCAGACTGACATTTGTAGGAAGTGATTATATTTTTAATATATGGGCTTTTTGTTTGCTTTTTTTAATTAACCATTAACATATAATGTATTATTTGCCCCAGGAATATAGGTCTGTGACTCATCAGGCCTACATATTTCACAGCACTCACCATAACACACACCCTCCCCAGTGTCCATAACCCAACCACCCTATCCCTACACCCCCACCCCCCCATAATATATGGTTTTTTAAAAATTTACCTTCATAACTAAATTTTTAACATGACGTGTCTTAATAAGGCTATTTTTTATTATTTTGTCTAACTGACCAATCCTTTCTATGAGTTCCAAAAGTCCTGTATTTGCTGTTATTATGAGTTATTTTTTCTTAAATCTGCATGGGTTTATTGGTAGAAATATATTGAAGTGTACAATACTTCCCTCTTCATGTATGTACTTATAAACCACATGTTAAAAAACCCATTATTAATATAGTGTAATATTTCAAATGTTAAGTAACTGAAACAGCTCAATAGTCTGTATTTTTGAATTGTGTTAAAGTGTAGAATTCTGACTCCCTGAAAAAAATAATTTTTATACTTAAAACATAAAACCAACATAACTTTTTAATTAAAAAAATCTAAACAGTATAATAAATAACTCCATGAGGAAAGTACTCAAGGTATAGTTCCTTGATTCTATAGTTTTGCAAGGAGAATTTTAACAAGGGAGTTTTTTTCACTATGTCAAGTCAAGGATATTAATATTACCTTTGTGCTCCTGACTATTTTCATGAGTCCCTGAAAATGTCACTCAATTAGAATTAATTGCTCTAAAATTTAAAAGTTTTAAACTTGGGGCACGTGGGTGTTTCAGAAGGTTAAGATTCTGCCTTTGGTTCAGGTCATGATCTCAGGGTCCTGGAATCGAGCCCTGCACCAGACTCCCTGCTCAGCGAGGAGCCTGCTTCTCTCTCTCTCCCATTCCCCCTGCTTGTGTTCCCTCTCTCACTATCTCTCTCTCTCTGTCAAATAAATAAATAAAATCTTTAAAAAAAGGTCTTAAACTTTTTCAATATTTTGTCACATAGGCAGGTTGAAAAGCATCATTGAATCACTTCACTTAGACATGTTTGTAGCTGACAGTTACCTAAATGAATCAGTTGTGCCTCATCATTAAGAAAATGAAAAAGACTGGGAAAAAGTATTTATATATATATATATATATATATATATATATATATATATATATATATATGATTATTATCCAGAATATATAAATCATATCTACAACAAAATAATAAAAAGGTAAACCACTCAATTAAAAGCCACACAAAAATTTGTACACTCTTCACAGAGAAGATATACAAAGACCAATAAGAACATGAAACAGTATTCAACAGCACTGTCAAAAGGGAATGCCAGTTAAGTCCATACAAGACACCAGTGCATTTACGCTAAAATGGCTAAATTTAACAAGTATTGGTGAGAATATGGAACAACTTGGAATTCCTGTGATTGCTGGTAGAATTGCAAAATGGCACATCCACTTTGGAAAGCAATATGGCAGTTTCTTACAAAGTTAAACATGCACTTACCATATGACCCAGTAATTCTACTATGTACCCAAGAGAAATTAAAACATATCTACACGAACACCTGGGCATGAATGTTCATAGCAACATTATTCACAATGGGCACAATCTGGAAAGATCCCAAATATCCTTCACCTGGCCAATGGATAAACAAACTGTGGTCCAACCATACAATGGACTATGACTCAGCAATAAAATGTAAATGACTATCAATTCACACACAACATGAATACATCTCAAAGATGAACAAAAGAAATCAGACACAAGTAACCCATACTCTCTGATTTCATTTATATGGCATTTTGGAAAAGTTAAATCTAATCTATGATGACAAAAAGCAGATCGGTCTCAAACATTCTTGGGAAGGAATAATTGATTTCAAAGAGGCTCTGCCCCTTTGAAGGATAAGGAGGATAAAACCTTTTGGGGTCATGGAAATATTTTATGTCTTGATTAAGATCATGGTTACATGTCCATATGTATTTGCCAAAACTCACGGACATTTTATTTTATATAGGTTATAATGCAATAAATTTGACATAAAAATTAAAGTAAGAGAATGCTAACCATGCATTGTTACTTTAGCATGCTAAAGTAAGAGAATGCTAAAAATAAGAAAGAATGTGAGACGATAACCATAGTTAGTCTGAGATATATTCTACTAGCGGCAAACAATGGGTCAACAAATCTTCATTTGTGGAAAGAAATGAACAAGTGGACTCTTAGAGAGGCTGAATCCGTGATAAGCAGCAGATAAATCTTTGTGTTTATACTGCCACCTCAATCTGTACCTCTAAGTCATGCTCCTAACATGCTAAATTGCCTAACAAGCTCTCTACACTCAAATCCACATGAGGTCAGCGTCCATCAGTCCTTGTCCTTGCTCTAGATCCCCAGCCTGGCACCCGGAACACAGTCATCAAACAGCCCAGAATTCCTCACTTGTCAATTAAGTCGAAGGAAGTTATGGAGAATCAGGAGATATGCTGTGTATGCTCTGAGATCCTAGAACATAAAGTGTTAGGTAAATGAGCAATTTGAGCTCAAGGAGGAGTTGCAGATACGTGTTTCACAAACCAATTAATAAATTGCAGTAGGAGAAAACAGAACTACTGAAATA
Organism: Mellivora capensis; assembly: GCA_004024625.1. NCBI lineage: Eukaryota > Metazoa > Chordata > Mammalia > Carnivora > Mustelidae > Mellivora > Mellivora capensis. Next base: position 11,433 of record PISX010017147.1, read on the forward strand.
GCTACATAGTTCAATGTTTTTCACTTCACTTTGTTTCCCGTGTTTACTGATTCCTATTTTGACTCCACATGCTGCGTACTTTTTGTGTAAGATGGAATCTATGAAAAGTCCTTGCTGAATTCCCCAAGAGTCTTACTGCATTTCAAGGTGCAGAAATCGTGCAAATTGTAGGCTGCTTCCTATACAATGAGCAGATTATTCTCATGAAAATTAGAGTGGTAGCAAACTCTGACCTTTGCTGCACTGTGGGGTAGCAGCCTAGAGCTACAGAAACATTTTTATTTTGTTTCTTTAGAGTCATGGGCCAGATCCCGGTTGAAAACATCCCCTGGGGGGTACCTGGGTGGCTCAGTGGGTTAAAGCCTCTGCCTTTAGCTCAGGGTCCTGGAATCGAGCCCCACATCAGGCTCTCTGCTCAGCAGGGAGCCTGTCTCCCCCTCTCTCTCTGCCTGCCTCTCTGTCTACTTGTGATTTCTGTCAATAAATAAAATTTTAAAAAAAATCCCCTGGCTACACTGAAAAAAAGGAGTTCAGTTCTAACTGCTCCGAAGAGTCACCTGTGCTTCCTAATCTGCACTTCTGCTCCCATCTGAGGTCCGGTCCCTGTGTTCGGTAAGGGAGTTAGTTCCTAAATGGCACTGATTGCCATGAGAGCCCCCATCTCATTCTGGGATTTGCCCGGTTCCTTGGGAATTTTACTTCCAGATCTGGAGGCAAACCGAGGCAAGTCTTGCAGTACACAGGGGGTAAGATTTAGGTCTGAAGGAGAAACATAAGAAACACGCACGCAACAGCCACCACTACCAATATTCCAGTGACCCCTGAAGTTTGAAACATTCGACCCACATTCTAGGCTTAAAAGTCCAGAATCTCACACTTTCCTATCCTGACAAGGCAACATTTGTTGCTTTATGTGGGGTATCTTCTAACATTTTCTGTGTTAGAAAAATATGCCAAAGAACAATGGAAGCAAACAAATCATATTAGTGTTGGATGGGTTTTCACAACGGGAAAGGAGTCTTTTCTTTACAATTGGATTCATTCCTCGAGCATCCTTGAAACAGTGAATTTCCTCACCATGTTTAAAGAAGTAGGTATCTTCTGAACTTCAAATCTTAGATATGCAGACCTATAAATACAGAGAACAAGCTGATGGCTGCCGGAGGGGTAGGGGGGTTTTAAGGGGGTGTGGGAGGATGGGCAAAATGGGCAAAAGGCAATGGGAGATACAGGCTTCCAGTCACCTAATATATAAGTCACAGGGGTGAAAGGTATAGCCTCGGGAATTTATAGTTGATAACATTGTAATTGCATTGTATGGTGACAGATGGCAGCTACACTTGTGGTGAGCAAAGCATAAGTATAGAAAGGTTGAATCACTATGTTGTACCCCTGAAACTAATGTATCATTGTGTGTGAGCTCTACTCAAATTTAAATTTTTAAATTTAAAATTTAAAATCTAAACTTTAAAATTCCCGAAAATTGAGGTTTTCAGGAACACACTATGAAACACATTGTATTTGATTTCTATTGCTGCTGTAACAAATTATCACGAACTTAGTGGCCTCAAACACACAAATGCATTCTCTTCCAGTTCTGGAGGTCAGAAATCTGAAATGGGTAAAATCAACTTGTGGACAGGGCTGCGTTCTTTCTGGAGCTTCTGGGGAAGAATCCATTTCCTTGCCTTATTCACCTTCTAGAATTCATCTACATTCCTTTTCTCATGGCCCCTTCTTCCATCTTCAAAGCCAGCAGCATAGCATCTTCAAATCTCTCTCCTCTGACCCATGTTTTTATCCTTACATCTCCTTCTAAGACCTTCTTGCCTTCCTTTTATAAGGACTTCTGTGTATATTCATCCTACCCAAATAATCCAGGATAGGATTCTATCAGGATCCTTAACGTAATCATATCTGCAAAGTCCCCTGTGCCATTGTAAGGTAACACAGGTCCGGGTTTCTGGGATTAGGACATGGCCATGATTCTAAGGCCATTATTCTGCCTACCACACACAGTGTCATGTTATTTTCCATGTGATTTTTAAAAACCATACTAGTAAACTAATCCATAAAGTTCTATGTCCTTGCCCATGGAGCTGCAGTGTTGGAACAATTGATATTACTTGTCTATGCACTAGATTTAGAATAATGCCAATGTCAGAGGACAGAAAGTAAAAAACATCACGTTATATTGAACTAAACCTGAATGAGCTGAATCCAGTTAGAATTTGTAACAAAAGTAATACATATTTTTTTTAATTTCTTTTCAGCGTAACAGAATTCATAGTTTTTGCACCACACCCAGTGCTCCATGCAATGCATGACCTCCATAATACCCACCCACCACCTGGCTCCCCCAACCTCCCACCACCCCCCTTCAAAACCCTCAAGTTGTTTTTCAGATTCCATAGTCTCTCATGGTTGATGGAGAGGAGAAGGGAGTTAAGGGAAATTGGAGAGGGAGATGAACCATGAGAGTAATACATATTTTAATTAATCTCACACTTATTTTGTGAAGCTCATGTGAACTGTTTAGTTTCCGTTGCATCCATGGATATAGAGCAATGAATAACATGTAGATAATTCCCTTTTACATGTTTTAGTTACCCAAGTAAGTTCCCCTGTTGAAAGAAGAGGCCGCATTATTTATTCTTTAATAGCAGAGAATCTAAACATATCTTTTAGCTATTTGGAGGTCACTTAGACTTTAAGAAACTGTTCTGTCATTATTGAGTCATAAAACCTAACAGCCCATAAATGCTGCCCGAGTTCAATGCCAAAGGCTAAATAGGATAAAACAATGCATTAATTACGATCTATTATCATCAGCAGTTGGTTAGGGGAAACATGGTTGTATGGAAACTTCAAAATACATTAAAAAATAAACCACTTTCATAATGGTAACAGCAAAAACATTTTTAAAATTAAAATTCCTACTCCACACCTCCAAACAGTTTATCTGTTATCACCGTTCCTTGCTCTTTTCTAGTTTCCATATATATTCATATATTGTTTTGACATACATGTAATCATAACACAGATACAAATTTGCATTTGGCTTCGTATACCCTACCTGATATATTTATTTTTTTCAGGTAACTATGTAATAGTCTTGGTTTTCATTTTAATGGCTACAGTGTATTCCACACAGCACAGATATAACTTATCTTTGGGATTCCCTAACTGGATATTTATGTTGGTCCCATTTTTTAGCCATTTATAAACACTGCTGTAGTAAGCATTTTTGTGTATGTTTTTCTTAGGGAGTGGGGAGATTATTTTCTTGGGATAATTTTTGAAAACTATAATAGTAGTAACATGGAATTTTAAAACAAAAAATGGGAGGTTTTGTTTCATATTCATACTGAAAGAAAGTCCCACTGGAGCAAGGGAAATTATTTTTTAAAAAGTTAATAAAATCTTTATTCCAGGGGCGCCTGGGTGGCTCAGTCGTTAAGCGGCTGCCTTCAGCTCAGGTCATGATCCTGGGGTCTTAGGATCGAGCCCCGCATCGGGCTCTCTGTTCAGCGGAGAGCCTGCTTCCCCCTCTCTCTCTGCCTGTCTCTCTGCCTACTTGTGATCTCTGTCAAATAAATAAATAAAATTTTTGAAAAAAAAAATCTTTATTCCAACATTCAGACTGTGCCTGAAATTTTCCTGACAACAGAGATGTGAGTGAAGAATATGCCAAATGCATATGAAGGTGAAATTCTACACAGATTATTGTTGATAATATAGAAAAGATTATCTAGGGGTGCCTGGGTGGCTCAGTGGGTTAAGCATCTGCCTTGGCTCAGGTCATGATCTCAGGGTCCTGGGATCAAGCCCCACATCAGGCTCTCTGCTCGGCAGGGAGCCTGCTTCCCCCCCCTCCCCGCCGCCTGCCTCTCTACCTACTTGTGATCTCTGTCTGTCAAATAAATAAATAAATAAAATCTTAAAAAAATAAAATGAAAAGCCCTTGTGTTAGATGATTTAAAAAAAAAAACATTATATATGTGGAGGGGGGGACTTTTCCCTTCTTCCCTCCTAGATCTTTGGCTGGTCTAATAATTATATTGACATGAGACAGATTAACAGGAGAAAAAAACTGAATTTCATACATATAGGAACTTTGTATAAACATGAGAGGTTCAATGGCAGGCAGTTGAGACTTATATGCTATGCTGAGCTAAGCAGACAGGGGAGGGGTCTGGGGCTTCAAAGGGAAGGAAGACTGTTCACAGGAAGATGGGAAAAGCAAATGTTTGGGAACCCAATGTGGGTCATGCCTTGCAGACAATGGGACAGAGGACCTGTGGAGCTCCCTCCAGCTTACCACACCTAGAGCAGACTCTCGACTTACCACTGGTGATAGCTGTCTTCCTGGACCAGGCCCTTTATCTAAATTCTTAGAGGCAGTTCAGGGGGAGATTAAAGCTCTTACTGATTCTTTTGGGCCTTGATTGTCTTTAGCTTGAAATAATCCACATGCTAAAGTGATACCTTCTGGGGCAGCCTGCCTTGAGCCTCATCATATATATCTCTGTACACAACTCATTTATATAGTTAATAATAAATTACACATTACATATTTAATTTAATAAATATTACTCCACTTGTGAGCATTCATTCTTAAAGAATAAGGCATTGAGTTCTATATATGTTGTTATAAGCTACAAAATTTGGGTGGTAATAGAGACATGTTAGAATTTTCAAAGTATATATATTTTAGTGTCAGTAATAGTGTAAGGCAAGAAATAGATTTGGCTTTATCAGGTGATGGAATGAAGGCAATTTCTAACACATTCTTCATGCTGCTTGTCACTTTACTCTTAATTCAGACGTACAAGGAGAAAAGACATTTTGTTAAAACCAGCAGTAAAATACTTAACAAAAGAGGTGGCCATGCGTTAAAAGTTCCAAGAAGTAGGAGAAACACTGCAATACACTGAAACATTTTCCAGTTTTAATTTCTTTTCATTATGTAGCTGCATATTGTTTACCTGAGGAATTCACAGTCAAACGTAATTTGACTTTTGGATAAGAAATATGACCAATATATACCAAACATTAAAAGATATACTGCCTGTTCAGTAATGTAAGAGAGGAAAAATTCACACTAATGACACAGATGGTTGGCTACTTTCACATAAGAGAGTACCTTCCAATGGAATAGCCATCCCTGTCTACAATGAGCGAATACACCAGAAAATTCCTGGTGCAGCACCCTTTTCTTAATAAAAGAGAATACTGTTGTATCCAAACTTTACAATGTACTGGCTGAAGATCCTGTTATATAGCACTGGGAAGAAAAGTGGCAGACTGGAATTTCTGCCATGAGCTATTGAAATCATAGCATGATCAATTTCCTGAATTGGTTATTAGGTTATGAGGAGCTACTGCTAATTTGTAAAGAACTTCCACCAAGTGGCACAATTGATCTCAGCGAACACTAAGCTTTGCTTGAGAAACTAATTTGTTGTTAGAGTAACTTCATTTCTATATGACTTGTCATTTTACTCATATTTTATTTTTTTTTAAAGATTTTATTTGACAGAGAGAGAGAGATCACAAGTAGGCAGAGAGGCAGGTGGGGGGTGGGGGGGGAGTAGGTTCCCCACCGAGCAGAGAGCCCGATGCGGGGCTCAATCCCAGGACCCTGAGATCATGACCTGAGCCAAAGGCAGAGGCTTAACCCACTGAGCCACCCAGGTGCCCCCTCATTTTACTCATATTTTAAGCATGTAACTTTTCATTCATTTCTTTATTCCTTCATTTATTCTCTCATTTTTTCATTCAAAGTATTAAGTGCCAGATACTGTGGATATATCAGTGACCAAGATAGATTAAAAAAAAAAGAAAATCCATGCTCTATGAAGCTTACCTCTAATAGATATCTTTTTATGGTACATATTTTTCTTCATACAAAACATCAAAAGGGCCCATTATTACTGGTGAGACAGGAAAAAAAAACAACATAGTGGTAAAATTGTCAAATGAAGTGGCAGGGACTTATTCTAGAATTACGTGGAAGAATATAACAAGCAGCAATATATTTCCATGAACATTATATAGGAAAGAAATAATGCACATTCAGAGAAGTATTAGAATTGACACCAAGTTTGTTTTTTAAGATGTCTGAAAGAGGTCTGATATGTAGCTCACCTTTCTCTTTGGGGTGGGCTCAACCTGCAGAAGAAGGTTTTACATGCCTTCCTTTGCCACCAGGTCCTTTTCATTCTGTGGACCCTCCTAACAGTAGCACTGGAGGCCAAATAGAGAAAGGCGTTAGGCAATAGGTAATTTTACTAACATCTGTTTTATTTTCATATCCCCTACTAGCCCAAGCTATGCCTGGCTAGGTCGCTTGGAGGAAGGATGGAGAATGAAAGCAGGGCTACACTACCAACTGTATCTTGCACCGGGTTTCCTCTCCAAAGACAAATCTGGATAACCCTGGGATTGCAGAAATGCAGACTTGCCCTCCAACTAGCTGAGTTGACATCAGTGGGAAAATTCTCTTCAGAGGCTGAAACATGTAGCCAGCCCAAATGAGGGGCATGAAGTGAATAATCCACCTTGGCAGGGACAGATGTCCTCATTTTGGGGGGCTTTTAAAACAAAATGAATGCTTTTGAGTGGGAACAGAGTGTGCTCACTTTGGCTTATTCATTATCTTGAATTAAAGTTACTTGAAAAACAGCCAGTGCAAGAAGAACACTTTGACCGTCACTTGCTCCCCTGAAAGCAGGAAATAAGTCTCCCATGTGAAGGTATCCTCCCTGTATCAGAAGGGTACAGGCATCTTTATCACCAGAGATAGGGAATTTATTTATTTTTGTTGTTATGTTAGTCACCATTCAGTACATCATTAGCTTTTGATGCAGTGTTCCAAGATTCATTGTTTATGTACCACACCCAGTGCTCCATGCAATGCGTGCCCTCCATAATACCCACCACCAGGCTCCCCTGACCCCCCATCCCCTCCCCTCCAAAACCCTCAGGTTGTTTCTCCGAGTCCACAGTCTCTCATGGTTTGTCTCCCCCTCAGAGTTCTCCCCCTTCATTTTCCCCTTCCTTCTCCTAGTGTCCTCCATGCTATTCCTTATATTCCACATATAAGCGAAACCAGATGATAATTGACTCTCTCTGCTTGACTTATTTCACTCAGCATAATCTCCTCCAATCCCATCCACGTTGATACAAAAGTTGGGTATTCATCCTTTCTGATGGAGGCATAATACTCCATAGTGTATATGGACCACATCTTCCTTATCCATTCGTCTGTTGAAGGGCATCTCAGCAACTTCCACAATCTGGCTATTGTGGCCATTGCTGCTAAGAACATTGGGGTGCACATGCTCCTGCTTTTCACTACATCTGTGTCTTTGGGGTAAATACCCAATAGTGCAATTGCTGGGTCATAGGGTAGCTCTATTGTTAACATCTTGAGAAACCTCCATACTGTTTTCCAGAGTGGCTGTACCAGCTCGAATTCCCACCAACAGTGTAAGAGGGTTCCAGAGATGGGGAATTTAGGCTTAAGAAGGATATATAAACAACCTTGCTACTTTTTCACTAATTTACTACTCCAACCCTAAACTTCTATGTCCTGTCAATTTTTCACAAATTTATTGTTTCCTTATCAAAAAGGCATAAAAGCTGCCTGCTTTGGTCACTTATTTGTGCCTCATATCTTTGGGGCTCCTGTACATGAGAAATGAAATTTCTTTCTTCTGTTAATATGATTTATGTCAATTTGATTATTAGAGCAGCCACAGAACCTAGGGTGCAGAAGGAAAAAGTTTTCCTCCCCTACAATTTGCATATGGGCTACAAAGGAAGCCAACCACTTTTCACGTATTTGAAGGGCACTTTTTACAGCTAATGCAATCAGCTTAAATATTAAGTTTAGATACTCTCCTCTGCCCATGCTTCAAAGAGAAAATGCAACCTAGCCATTATTGCATCATCTTCAAAGAGATACTTAGTAATAATTAAGCTTGTTACCTGTGAATATTTAATTTCTGCCAACACACAACTAAATTATTATTTGAAATATTATAGTCAAGGGCACCTGGATGGCTCAGTGGGTTAAGCCTCTGCCTTTGGCTCAGGTCATGATCTCAGGGTCCTGGGATCAAGCCCCACATCAGGCTCTCTGCTCAGCAGGGAGCCTGCTTCCCCCTCTCTCTGCCTGCCTCTCTGCCTACTTGTGATCTCTCTCCCTCTGTTAAATAAATAAATAAAATATTTAAAAAATAAATAAAATAAAATATTATAGTTAAGCCTATTTAAGTCAAGACTATTAAAAATCTACCAAATTATAAAACATTACAAAGTTTCCAGTCAGGAACAGAACAGCCTTTAGAGGATTTTCCAATTTCACTATGGATACCTTCCCAGTATGGCAGAAAATAATCACACAGTTTATCAATAGTCAGATCAAATTCTATTTGTCTTTTACAATTTGAAGTTGAAAATGCATCTGTCTGGACTTTTCCTGACCTACACAGATAATCACTGAAAATACTATATATTGGCAGAATTCTCATCACTTATAAGATGAGGCTTTGAATTTTAGTCATTAAACTTGCAAGTTACTTATTTTTTGTTTGTTTTTGTTTTTGAAAAATAAATACAAATACCCAATTACATCTGTTTGGCAGAGGAAGTGATGTCTTACTTTTGGCCCAACTGTCCAATGTAGGCCATTCTGCAAAACTTTTTCTGGATCTCTTTATAGTCAATGAATAATAGTTATTATATTGGCTATGGTTGCTTTAAATGATACGTGGCCCGGAGCATGCTCATTGGTCCCTGGAGACTTAAACTAGTACATAGCTTCTTTTCAGATATATTGATCATCTGAGAACAGACATCACAGACTTCCTGAAAGATTAAAAAATTTTATGTAATTTGTAAACTGTGGTAAAAACACTTTGGGTGACATATCTGTATGTTACTTAAAGCAGTATATGTGTGTTTTCTCTGCTGGAACTGCTTGATTCCTTTGTCACAATGAACCAGAGTTGGGTTTTTTCCTCGTACAAAGTTCCAAAACACAATATGAACAATCTTAGCTATTTATAAATCGACCGGCTTCAGCCTTTCCACTTTTCATTATTACCTATTTCCTCAGAGTTTTCTGCCCTTGGAAATTCTGAACATTTGCAAGTCTTTGATGTGGTAGAAGTTTTTATTTGGACAGCCATTAGGAGAATACCTGTACCACCTTCTGTGCTAAAATCAAATCCATGCAATTTCAGCCCAAATACCTCTTCTAAAAGCATTACCCTTTTTCTTAAAGGAACATTTTAATGTTCACTGACATTTTAATGCACTGACATTTTTAATGCAACTTTAGGAGAAAACTAAGAAGATAATGCAGTTTCTACTCATCATAGATGATAAATATTACAATTTTAAAATAAATATATACATAAAGATCATTCATGGTGTATCAACAATAATTTTTATCTGACAGAACCCAACAGAGAAAATACAGTTTGGCGTCATGCCACCATTATTAGGACCTAGGGTCTTCATTTTTCTTAAATATCTTTTATTGCCAGATATCTCTACTTGAATATTTTCTCCTCTCAGTCCAGATCGAGGGGCACCTGGGTGGCTAGGTTGGTTAAGCGTCTGCCTTTGGCTCAGGTCATGATCCTGGGGTCCTAGGATGGAACAATATGTCAGGCTCCCTGCTTGGCAGGGGGTCTGCTTCTCCCTCTCCCTCTGCCCATTTCCCCTTTTGCACTCTCTCTCTCTCTTGCTCTCTCTCTCAAATAAGTAAAAATAAAAAATCTTTAAAAAAATTCCTGATTGAGTGCATCCAAATGTCTACTCTTCATTGTCCCAGGAAATCCGTTCTCCTTTACCACCTTTCTATGTTTGTCAGTGCCATCTTCACTTTTCATTAGTTCTAGTAGCAAACCTTAGAGCCCTCTCTGGATCTTTTCTCATCCTCATTCACTGCAAACTTTTGGTGCCTTGCCAGGCCTTCTAGTGAATGCCTTTTATATCTGTTCACTGCTGTCACCCTAGTCTGAATCCTTGTCGCCTCATACTTGGACAAATACAACTGATGCTTTCTGGCTTTAGAAGCTCTCAAGTTCCTTTTGCTCCAATTCATCTTAGATGTTGCTGCCAGAATAACTTGCCTAAAACACAAAAGTCTCATGAAAACACCTTTCTATTCAAAACATCCAGTGGTTCTTTAATGACCTCTTTGGTGGAGCTCAAATGCTATGACATGTGGAATTTGTTCAGCCTCCTCAGACTGACTTCCAAAGTTCTGCATGTGCCGGCCTGACTTTGCCACTGTACTCTCACCCTACTGTTCCATAACAAGGACCCAGTTCTCCCATCACGGTACCTCTTTACTGCCCATCAACACCATAATCATTCCCAACTACAAGCTTTTCTTTATGTTTTACCTGGCTGTGTCCTTTACTAGGCAGTGCTCTTTAAAGTGTCATCCAAAGGTCACCTATATCAGAATCATCTGAGATGCTTGTAAATCATGCAGATTCCTAAGACTACAGCTCAGACCCAGTGTAGTTGGAGACTTAGAATCTGTATTTATGAGACTTCCGTCTATCCGGGAGAGGTGGAATTCTGCTTAGTCTCCTCTGTCTGTGGTATGCTGTCTGGCACACATTAGGAGGTGAATACTTTTTAAAAATGGGTGAATTTACTTCAATATAAGATATCTTACATAGGAGGGTCTCATCAATTGTCAGATTTCTGGCATGGGGATGAAATTGTCTCTCCTTTTTTTGGTCTCCAATGGTGTCCTAGTTTTTGGTTAAGATCAGGTGCTGTCCCTTAAGTCAAGTTTCTATCTGTACAATTTGACAACTTCATAGCAGGCACCAGATGGATCCAAATGTAGGCAGAGACTCTGTCTAGCAAGCATGGAGATAAAGCTCCTGTTGCAAACTCTTTCCAGTGAATATTAAGAAAAAAGTTAGGAAATAAAGGCTAGTGGCAGGCTCACAACACAGTAAGTATGTTCTTCTGACTGACAAAAAAATGAAGCCCAGAAAGTGGTCAAATTCACAGCCAGAGATAATGGAAAACTTGATAGCCTGGTAAAGAAGCACGGCATATATAATTTTTGGTCAGAAAGAATAAACAACCACTACTGGACAAAACAAAGCATCTTCCTCTGACAGTTGCTCACTCAACAATGGAAATACTCTGGTTAATTTTCAAAACCTGGGTGAAGCATCACAGAAGGTGAAAATGAAAACAAAGAAAGGAAATAATATATCTATATGGAGATTCCCTCAAGGGGTAACACTGAAGGTTAAAATCTCTTTGAAAAAGTCACTAGTTTTTGAAAAAGTAATAAATGCACTTGATCAAAATAAATGTTATTTGGGTGTCTGGGTGGCTCACTCAGTTAATTCATCAACTCTTGATTTTGGTTCAGGTCCTGATCCCAGGGTCCTGGAATGGAGCCTCATGTTGGTCTCCATGCTCAGCAGGGAGTCTGCTTGAGGATTCTCCCTCTCCCTCTGCCCCTCTCCTCTTTCTCTCTCTCTAATATAAATAAATAAAACTTTAAAAAATATATCTAAAATAAATATATGATTCTCCCTCCCTGCCCCTTGCATTTTGTTTGGAAGTTCAGATTCTTAAATAATTGGTTCTTATACATTTATTACATATTTTTACCCTTTAGTACTACTACTCACATATAACATATATTGAGCTCTCACTGTATACTGGACAGAATATTAATGTAACTTAATTCTCACAGCAATCCTATTTTTTACAGAAACAATTTCAGATTCAGACATTATCAACTTCCCAAACTTTTCCATCACATGACAAACTTAGAAATTAATATGTGTATAGTACAGGCAGGTAAATAAGACTGGTCATGGCCATAGGCTATAGGCTCAGGGCTCTAGCTGCCCTAAGATTGACAAGAGCAGTATCTTGGCCCTCCAGTAATGCCTGTGTGCACTGGCAGTCTTAGTTGAGAAGCTCTGCAACTTGTCCAAAGGGCAATGGTTAGTAGAGTAGGGCATGAATCTGAAACTAGGTTTGTCTGACATGAAATCTCTTTACTACGTTATCCTCACTTTCATTCCCAAACTTTTAGTTGCAGACCCTGTGTTTCGCACTGAGACTATTATAAATGCCACAAAACCACAGAATCAAGTAAAAACATGCAGGCAGTAATCACGTACTTTTAGTTCTTGAAAATGTAATGTTATAAATAATAATTTATCACTCTGTGGCCAGTAAGCCTTATAATATAGATTTTGTTACTTCTCTACCTAAATAAGTACTTCAGGCAAGAGGAAATGCTATAAAATGGAATTTATACCAGCAACTTCCAATAGTTTCATGAAAGATTTGGAGGTGAGAGTTATTGTCTTGAGTCCTTTAAAAACTGTTGGAAATACAACCTGGAAAAAATTATTTTTCTTTCCATATACCTTCCTTGTTCATGACTATAAATTGTTAAATTATCTCATTTCTTAAGGCCAAAATTGTTCATGTAAGTATTTCCCTACTGGAAATACTTGCTTTGGTTTACCAAATAAAACCACTAACTTGAGTTTTGAAATAAAAGTTGAACAGTCATTCAGAATATTGATTTCACTGTTTTTAATTCAGAAAGCAAAAATTGGTACTAAAAACCAAATGTTATTTACAGGATTTAACTAATCTTAAAATCTTACTAGAAAGATAAAGGACCACTTTTCTGGTTTATATATATATATATATATATACATATATATATATATAAAATATGTAATTATGAGAATACTTAGCATTTTTACTTTTAAAATATTTTTTCAACTGGGGGCACCTAGGTGGCTCAGTCAATTAAGTGATCAACTCTTGATTTCAGCTCAGTTCAGGATCTCAAGGTCCTGGGAACAAGCCCCATATTGGACTCTGTGCTGAGCAGAGTCTACTTGTTCCTCTCCCTCTGCTTCTCCCCCTGCTCATTCTTTCTCTTTCTCTGTCTCTATCTCAAACAAATAAATAAAATCTTTTAAAAAATACTTTTTCAACTGTATCCAGCACCCTTTACCAAACGGTTCTCCATTTGTCATTAATAAAAAGGCAAGTGAGAATGCTGTTCAAATGACTGTAATGCAGCAGCTAAAACTGTACAGAGCAAAAAAATACCTCAAGGTGAATGTAGTTAGTAATTTTATAATCATGTGAGTAAAACCATATATTTCAAGTGGCTATAAAAATCTTGATTTACAAAACTTAAGTTAAATATAATACACTGAAGATTCACTAATGTAGTAATGACAAATTATGACATGTGTATATATTTCAAATATATTGCATGTTTCATTTTTTTCTTAAAATTTCTTCCTCATACCAGGCCATCATTAAAAACATACTTTTTCATGTTCCATTCCTCAAGATATCATAAAGTATATATTTCTAAGATGACAGCAAGCTTTATGTGGAAACTGCAGAGGAATAAAGTCTTATATCAACCTTCTTCAGTCTATATCAGAGTTTCTCAGCACTACTGATACTTGAAGTAAAGGGAGCAGAATTTGTCACCCCCAAATATTCCTCTTTGGCATAAGGATTATTAAAATAATTTTTAAGAAAGAGCAGATACATTAAAAGCTCTGAAAGCTCAGTAGAATGTACCCTTTTGTAAGAGACATTTACATTTATAAAGGAAATCTCTATTTGTAAGGGTGTCTCCCTTTTTGTAGCAGGAAGAGAAGGATGACCAAATCTCTAGAAACTCTTACCAGTGAAGAAAGCAACAACCTAAATCTGCATAACAACCTGACTCCTGCTCACTGTGCTTTTTCTGAGAGTCTCCCATAAGTGGCTCACCCATCCAACCCATCCACACCATCGTCTTTTTTCTTTTTTCTCCTTTTTTTTTTAATCTGAGCATACTTGACATAGAATGTTACATTAGTTTCAGGTACACAACATAGTTCTCCCACCATCTTCTTTTTCTTTAGCTGGAGATAGTATTTAAGGAGCTGGTTTGGACCATTTCAGGGAGTTACTCAGTTTTCCTGGGTATCTCCCCTGTATACAAAAGGTATGCATGTCATGAAACTTCAGTTTGTTTTTCTCCTGTTAAACTGTCTTTTATTATAAGGGTGGAGGTGGGGCAGGGTTCTCAGCCAAGAATCTAAAGGGTGAGGGAATTTTTTTCCCTCCTCCACAGGTCCAGATGATTTCTTGTTGTGAGGGCTTCCCTGTTGGGTGTTTAACAGAATCTGTGGTACCTACCTGGTATCTATTCACTAGAAGACAGTAGCAAATTTTTCCAGGTTGTGAAAACCAGAAATGTCCCCAGACATTGCCAAGTGTCCCCTAGGGGACAAAACTTCCCCTGGTTGAGAAGTCCATGTTTGAGATAAGACCCAAGTATCATTCTATGTCTTTAACTAGTGGGGACGGAAAATTAAGTTTCACACTTTGTACAGACTAACCTTAGATCACCAAAAATTAGGGTGGAAACTGAGAAGGAATGATGAGTGTAATGCAAATGGGAGATTTTTTTTCTGACTTGATCTAAGAACAGTAAACAAAAACAGGAACTTTTCAGAACTAAGCAGATTTAAAAAATCATTTTTTATGTGAAGACTTCCAAACACAATTGATCACAGACCATAACGTCGTTTGCAGATAGGTGTGTACATTTACCTTAGTGATGGTGCCAGTGTGTGAGCTGTGTAATGGGTATCCAGAGGGCAAGGTGACTAGGAGAAAAACTGGAAGTAGGAAATGAGACTGCAAATAAAATACAAGTCAGGACAGCAGTGAGGTAGAAAACCAGAAAAGCAAACAGAAATCACACAGAAATGTGTGATAAATTTTTTACAGTCATCATACAGGACATCCCAGAAACTGAGAAAATGAAGCATGGCTGGGGGAAAATTATATGCACGGCCCCAACAACAATGGAGGGCACATACTGACACAGTCTATGACTGCTTTCCTCATCTAAACTTGCTTATTTCTCCTCCCTTGGATAGAGTCATCACTAGTAAACCTGGCCTAGAAACCTGCATGTGGTGATCACTGACAACAGCTTTCTGGGTCAATAGCATAGTATCAGACTCTCTTGTTTGGCAAAGGCATTTCTCCGACACTCTGTCTAGCAACAAATAGCAAGTTAATAGATTGTGTCTGCCTGACATCACTGGTTTCCATCTCATTGTTGAAATGATGGTTGCTGTTTTTTAATAGAGACTGTGGGCATACATTTAGACTGGAAATGTGATTGATTGTGTCTGTATCTTTCTCATTTTCCAAGTGGATTTCAAAAACTTACATGAGAAACCCCAGAACATTTAAATAGTGTCCGAAGTCACACTTTTTTCATTTATGTATTTCTCATCTGTTTTATTGTCTTTATAGCTCTTATCAGAAATTTGTCCTTGTTTATTGTGTCTCCTGCACAAAAATATGAGTTCTGTGAATGCTAGGGCCTTGTTGTCCTGTTCACAGTTATGTCCCTAGCACCTAGAAGAGAGCTTGACATATAGTAGGCATTCAATAAATGTTTGCTGAATGAATAAATGAATGAGTGAATGGGCAATAAATAGTTGGAGAAACATTCCTACTCAAGTGACAAGTCCTTTTGAAAATTTCAATCTCAGGGCGCCTGGGTGGCTCAGTGGGTTGAGTCTCTGCCTTCAGCTCAGGTCATGATCCCAGGGTCCTGGGATCGAGCCCTGCATCGGGCTCTCTGCTCAGCGGGGAGCCTGCTTCCCCCTCTCTCTTTGCCTGCCTCTCTGCCTCCTTGTGCTCTCCCTCTCTCTGTTAAAATAAAGAAATAAAAAATCTTTTTTAAAAAGGAAGAAAATTTCAATCTCAATTTATTGTACCTACCCAGAAATAACACATGATCTGCAGATACTGTCAGTCAACCTCTGTGTTTTGGAGACGTCAGGGACAGTGTCAACAGAGGCTCTGAGGACTTCTTTGTGAACCACAGAAGAGGAAATCACTCTGATCTCCTCGATCTTGACACCAACCATTAAAGACTGTATGTCAGGCTGAGAGCTGGAAATAGCATTAGTGATTTTGGGTTAAAAGACAGACCACAGAGCAAAGCAAGTAATGACAAGTTGTGTTTTCACCTGCGCTCCATACAATTAAATCTTGACCTCCAGGTGTATCTAAATATGACACAGAAACATTTGAATTCAGATATGAGTGTGGAGTCCTACTGATGCCAGATACGATGCATGGGATTAACACCTCTTATGGAACAAATCATAGCACTAATTAGATCCCAGGAGCCAACACCTGCAATGATAAACAGAGAATAGTAGATGGGATACCATATGTATGACTAGTTCAGTGAATGAATAAACACTAGTAGTTTATCCACTCCCACTCCAGACTCTACATAGTAAATATGCTAGGTCTGAGAATCTGTGGTGGGCCACCCAGGTAAAGCCTGGTAAAACCAAAGTGAATGGGTTGTGTAAGGGAAAAATTGCAACTAAAATATTGGCATTTTGAAGGAAGAATTCACAGTTGGGCAAGGCAAGCTGTAAAAATTCAGCTTCATTGAAAGGAAGAGGGCTAGTGCAGCCTTTGGAATGGCTTCTCATAACTAAGGAGATCACAGGATGCAAACGATTCAATAGAGTTGTTTTTTTTTTTTGAAAATTATGCTATTTGAGGGGCACATTGCTCTAGTTCACCCAGTATGGTTTTATGCACAGTTTTTGCTTGTATTGAATCCAAACAATAGTTATTTTCCTTAATGGAGAAGCATTTTAGGAAAGTTCTTTGAATTGTTAGAATCACCATACAAGTTTAGACTATTCCTGAATTCAAAGAACAAACTATTTGGTTTAAGATATAATGGATGATGGGGCAATAGGAATTCAAGGTCTCTGTGGAATTTAAGATGCATTAAGTAAAACTAGAGTGGAGATCATCAGTAAAAGTATGATCATTCTCATTCTTGAAAAAGAACAATGATTTTAATACACTGGCTAATATAAAGACAATGAAGCAAAGAGGAAGAGAGTTTCCAATAGAAGATCTGCATACAAATGTCAATGTCATTTATTTAGAGCTTACTAAGTACTCTGTTTCTTATAGGAGCATAATGCAAAAGTGGTCTGGTCATCCTTTCTTGACAAACAAAAATGAATATTGCTATGCATGAGTAGGCTTTGAAACTGGCTTCACTAATCTCTACCTTACAAGTTTAAGTGAGAGTCCATCATGGATTCATCATTAATATCTTAGCATTTTGGTACCAATCTGTGCATCAGCACATTATTAAAATCTCCAAAAAAGTGGCACAATGCCTTAGTCATAAATAGTAAAGTAAAATAACCTTTTTCCAAGGAAAAGGAACAACTTAGGTACTGCAATTCAGTGTTCAAGTGTTTTGAAATAAGTTATGCTTAAACCATAGATTCCTTCATTTGTAAGTAGTCACCTCTCATTTATACATCATAAGAATGAGCACTGGCAAAACGGAGAGATTGGATTATAAAGCCATGACTCAACAAAGGAAGTCACAAACTACAGACTCAGCTATCTACTCTCCATTCCTTTTGCACTCATGTTTAAATGTATTAAGGTCATCAGTTAAATCAAGAGCAGAGAAATGTCAGGTTATTACCACAAGTGTCAAGTGCTCATGAATGTGGAAATCATTATGTTTTACTATGAGAGTGAGATTTTTTTTTTTAAATTTCAGAGGTAGATGTACAAACCCAAGTGGTCTAAAATAAGCCTGATGTGGAAAAAATACTCTGGAAGAAGGCATGACCATAGCACTGCTCTTCCTATCTATCCTTTGGACATTGTCTCCTTGAATTTTCTTCTTGCCTTCCTTAAGTTCCTCTGGTAATAATGTAGTAAAGATTGCTAGTTGCTAACCCAATGTTTTTTTTTTCTTCCTTAATAATAGAACCTCAAACTTGTTTGGTTTATCAATATGCTTTACCAAACAACTGCATTTCTGAACCTCCGTTGAAGTAAGAACAAGTGAGAAGACTAAGTTCTGGCCAACGTAATGTAAGTGAAAGTGTGTGGGACATTCAGGAAAGCTCCTTAAAGGTAACTCACTCATGGCCTAATCTCTCTTCTTCCACATGGAACACAGATGCAATGGCTAGAGCTTCAGCATCCATCTTAGACCACATCAGGAGGGTGAGACAGAAAAATGGAAGGAATCTCAATCCCTGGAGACTTTAAAATTGTACTACCAGCCCTGGGAATATTTTAGATGAGAGAAAAATAAAATTCCCTATTGCTTAAGTCAGTGATATTTTGGACTTTTTGTGTCAGGCAGCTGAATCAAATTCTAATTAATATAAAACACAAATAAGAATTCCCCAGAGCTAAAACAATGAACGAAATAGGAAAAGACAGATAAAAGGTATTAAAGAAGTAGAGGAGAGAATTTATTATCCAAAAATATGTCTCCTTGGCATAGGATTATTTTACGCTATTACTTTTGAAAAACAACAGATGTGAGAGAAGTTCTAAAAACCAAGTAAAAGTTAGTTCCCCTTTTGTAAGAGTGATTTACATTTATAAAGGTGTTGGGGACAAAAAATTTCCTTTCACCCTTCAAGATTTGTCTAGCTGTTACAGAATCAATTGACATGATACAGATTAACAGGACAAAAAAAATTCAACAACGTTTAGTTACATGCACACAGATGCCTGATAGTAAAATTGAGACCTAAAGAAATGACCAAGGTAGACAGTTTTTATACTCTTTAGGCAACGAGACACAAATCTGCGAGGAATTGACTGGACAAAGAAAACCTATGCTTAGGAGCTTCGATCAGTAAGGAATTCTAAACAGAATTTTGACTGGGGTAATAAATGAGTAAAAGTAACAAGGCTTATTTATATAACCTCAGTTGTGAATTCCCTATCTCTGGTGAAAAAGATGTTTCTTTTAGCTTCTGTTACAGGGTAGGTTTATTTCACATATGAGATTTATTTCCTACTTTCTGGAGACAACAAGGGTGTGATGGGGGAGGGTCAGAATGTTCTAACTGCACTGGTTATTTTTTTTAAGTAACTTTAATTCAAAATAATTAATATGCCAAAGGCATATTTGGGGGCAACCTGCCTTTGGCCCTATAAGGGAAATCTTCATTGTAAGGGTATCACCCTCTCTGTACCAGGAAGAGGAGGATGACTAAATATGGAGAAACTTATCAATGGAGAAGGTATGGACTTAAATCTGAATAAGAACTTAACCCTTGTTACCTATGCTTTTCCTGAAAACTGGCTCTACCCCACCGAATATTTTCTTTTTTCCATTATCTGGAAATGGTATTTAAGGTGGTAGCTTGGACCATTTCAGGGAGTTACTCAGTTTTTGAGGGTCTCTCCCATGTATACAGGAGGCATACATGTTACTAAACTTTGTTTTTGGCCTTTAATCTTTTATTACAGGGGGTCTCAGCCAAGAAGAAAAGTAGGAGAAAAATTATTCTCCCCCACGGGGCAAATAAAATACACATAATCAGGACTCCTATCTCAGAGAGCTGGCAGATATCTGCAATGACAATTTTCTCTTATTACATGACTAAAGAGGAGAATACATACATGCATATATGTATGTATATACATTGTATATATTTTGTTCATGAAGATTTCAATCAGTACTGGAACAAATGTTTATAATGAAAAATATTGAAGATGGTACCATTTTTTATTTATGGTAGTATTGTGTACCTCCACACCATCAAATAATGCTGTCTCCAGCATTAAGAGGGAACTAAATTTAATGGCGCTTCTACTATGGGTTAGGAGCTGTAATCGATTCAGTAGTGTTTTTCAAAAATTCAGGGCACCTGGGTGGCTCAGTGGGTTAAGGCCTCTGCCTTCAGCTCAGGTCATGATCCCAGCACCTGGGATCGAGCCCCGAGTCCGGCTCTCTGCTTGGCAGTGAGCCTGCTTCCTCCTCTCTCTCTCTCTCCGCCTGCCTCTCTGCCTACTTGTGATCTCTAAAAAAAAAAAAAAAAAAAAAAAAAAAGGAAAAAAAATTCATATTCATTCCAAACCTCAGAATGTGGTCTTATTTAGAAGTAAGGTCTATGCAGAAAATACTATTTGAGGATCTCTAGATGAAATCATCCTGAATTTGGGTTGGGCCTTAAGTCCAATCAGTGGTTTCTTTGCAAGGAGATTTAGACACAGAAAGACACACAGAAACAGAGACAGGGACATACAGAGAAGAGCATGTGAAGACAGAGATTGAAGTTACACTGTTACAAACCAAAAAATGCTAAGGACTGTCAGCAACCACCAGTAACTAGGAGACAGGCATGACATGTTTTCTCCCTCAGAGCCTCCAGAAGGACCTAATCCTGCTGACAACGTGATTTCAGACTTTTGGCCTCCTGAACTATGAGAAAATAAATTTCTGTTATTTTAAGCTACTGCATTTGTGGTAATGCATTACAGTAGTCCTGGGAAACTAAAAGAGGATCCTAACATACATTTACTTATTTAATCCTCACAACAGTACCATCAAACAGAAATCATTATATATATTTTATAGATACAGATGAAGAATCACAAAGAAAAGGTACCATTTTATTTCTCTGATATGTATGCAGTACCTATTCTGTGCTAGACTCTGTTTATATATTGGGAAGCACAGATAGAAATAACTGCAAAGAAGCACACATGATAAATGATCAAGTCAAAATTTGAATCCAGGTCTGCCTGACTCCAAAGATATAAAGTCCTATCACATTAGTAAACAATGATCCTACAATTGTCCCCAATCCTGTGGTGCCAATGCAATTCCAGTGCTGTCTACAAGGTCTTCATATGTAGAAATTACTCTTCACTGATGGTCCCATCTGTGTCTCAGCGCCTTTTTCCCCCAGTAAGACCAAGCAGAGCCACACATGCTTTCTTTTCGGCAGACAGAATGCTACAGGTGAAATTTTTTTCTTCAGATAAGGGGCTGAGATAATGGACTTCCTTCCTCTGAAAGTGAAATTGTTTTTGCAGATGCTTCCCTACTCTACGGCAAAGAGGGATTTCTTCCATCTGCTCATCACATCTGGGTCAAGGGCAGTATGTCTGAAGGTGATTGTTTGATTTCATTGAAAACAAAACTAAAAAAGTTTATTGGTTCCCAATTCTGAAACCATATGGTGCCAAAGTTGATTTAAGAATATTAGTGTGCGAGTATCAGCAGTACCTCCCTTTGATTTATTCTCCCTGTAGAATAAGGATCGTCCTGCTCCAGGCATGAAGAGGCAAAAGGTAGAGTGAATGAAATCAATACCTATGTTACAGTGAAAAAGCTGTAGAATCATAACATGCAAAAATTAGAAATCCATTCATTTTTCACTTCTCTGGTTCACAGATGATGAAATTGAAACCAACAATGGGTTAGAAACTTGGCCAAGGTTAAGCAGAAAGGTTAGAAGTCAGAGTCGGAAATAGAAAGCAAGGTTCATTACTTAAAAGCTGATGCTCTGTCTATAAATCATATTCCTTCTTTGAGCCTCAGAATCCTTGTTGGTAAATTAAGGCTAAAGATATCAGTTTGGCATACCTAATAAGTTATTGTGATAATCAAATGAGAGAATCTACATGAAAGACCTTGGGCCCAATACTTCCTGTCTCTGGGTCTCAAGTTCAACTACTTTCAACTAAGGATGCTGCACCAGTTGATACCTCAGTTGCAATACTTATTTCTGTGTGCTTTGTCAGTATAAAGTGGTATATAAATGTATTCTACTCCACATTTCCAGTTCCTGAACTGAACAATTTGTCTCTTCTTAATTCAGTTTACTTTAGCAACAATGAACGAAGTGAGGTCAGATAGAAACAAAACTGGCATCTCTATCCCAAGGGCACTGCCATATTACACATTCCATTAAAGAATATAATTAAGTGAACACATGCAAAAAAAGTTCTGCTGAATGATCAAAAACAAAGTCTTTGTTATAATCCAAAAGTAGTGTCCCTTTCACTCCTAGTTTTGTGCCATTTTTTCATACTTCTAATTTTGGTTGAAAAAATATTTGGTTCTGTTTTAAATTCTATTATTTCTCAGGAAATTCAATTTAAAAAATGATTCCTTTGTTCTCTAAATGATAGTTGGTTAAACACTGTATTTGTGAGGGTTACAAAATACAATAGAAATAGAGATTCACATAACTGCAGTTGTTACTCACCCAGGTGCAAGATTTTGTTGGTGTGGGGAAATATGGAGAGAGGAAAGTAGGAGGAGATCCTTTTCCAGTAGACATGTGTTGTGTTTATTTTCTAATATTAAAAAGGGTGTGAGGTGGGAGTAATTTTGAGGGTTAGATTGAAGGGAAACTCAGACCCCTAATGAAGACTTTTAATAGTTTTTAGAAAGGCAATTAAGAGGTATGTATAGAATGTTTTATCTGCCATATCCCGAAAGGCAGAATCCTGATATACTTAATATTAACCACTCATCCACCCACCCAGCTGTCCAGACTTTCAACAAGTAGTCTTGAGTACATACATCATTCTAGGCTTTGGGGACAAAGTAGTGAACAGATAAAAATTCCTGCCCTTAAGGAATTTACTTTTATTTGTGTGTGGTGGGGCAGGGGAGGGTAGGGAGCCAGATAATAAACAGATACATAAAAAAAAGTATATAGCAGGGGCGCCTGGGTGGCTCAGTGGGTTAGGGCCTCTGCCTTTGGCTCAGGTCATGATCCCAGGGTCCTGGGATTGAGCCCCACGGTGGGCTCTCTGCACGGCGGCGAGTCGGCTTTCCCTTCTCTCTCTCTGCCTGCCTCTCTGCCTACTTGTGATCTCTGTCTGTCTGTCATCAAATAAATAAATAAATTATTAAGAAAGAAAAGTATATAGCATGTTAATTGGTGAGAGCCTATGGAAAATAACGAAGGAAAGGAGACAAGGAAGACTGGTGGTAGGGATAAGAATCGTAATTTCTGCAGAAACCTGTAGAGATGAAGGAATTATCCAAGAATATATTTAAGGGAAGAAGAACGTCTGGGCAGAGGGATCAACAGCTGCAAACGCTCTGAGGCAGAAGCATGCATGGAGTGTTCAAGGAAACAAGATGACTGGAGTAAGGTAGATGAGGAACAGTAGAGAATAAGACCATAGAGGTAAGGGAGTGGGAGACATTTGTGGGGCACATAGGATTCCAAATAAATGTTGACTTACCCACAGTGACATGAAAAGCCATCAGAGTTGTTTTTTTTTAAAGAGTTTATTTATTTATTTGACACAGAGGGAGAGAGAGAACACAAGCAGGGGGATTGGGAGAGGGAGAAGCAGGCTTCCCGCTGAGCAGGGAGCCCGATGAGGGGCTCGATCCCAGGACCCTGGGATCATGACCTGAGCTGAAGGCAGATGCTTAACAGCTGAGCCACCCAGGTCCCCTGCCATCAAAATTTGTTGAGCAGAGAAGAATGTAATTTGATATATGCATTAATAGGATCCATGCGGCTATTCTGCAAAGAACAAACTGAGGAGGAGCAAAGATGGAAATAGAAAGATCAGTTAGCAGGCTGTGGAGGTCATCCCGGTGAGAAGTGATAGTAACTCGGGTCAGGCTGGTAGGGTAGTAGCAGTGATGGTTAAAGAGAAATGGTCAGATTATGACTGCATTTCAAAGACTAAACAAATCTAAACAGGACCATATTTCAGCCAGACAATGTAAAACACTAATGCTCCAAGCATCTCTCATGCTCAGGCTAGAGGAAATGCAAACTTTAGAGGGACATCTTACATTGTCTAGGGGTGGGAATGACAAACCTGATAGCCTGGCTTTTATCCGAAGAAGTCCACTCACTCTAAAATCTTAGAAAAGGTATTTGAGGAAACATCTACTCTACAAATATCTTAATGTACCTAAATAGTTCCTAAGTGGAGTTTGCTCCCAGTATTTTTTTCCTTTTATACTATTAGTTCAAGTGGGTATTTTCATTGACCAGATATTAAAATATGTGCCTTGGGACCACACAAAGTAACTGAAGGGGAAACAACTACATGGGGCTTTAAAAAATAAAGACTGCAAGAACATAATGCAAATGAGAACCTACATGTAGCAACATCAATCCATGGGTGTGTTTTTCCAGCAAATATCAGCCACATTACCAAAAAGTCACAGGTGTACATGGCATGTGAAAATGAGAAAGTACAAAGTGAAGAGATTTATGTCCACTACACTTTCATTCACTTGAGAGGTGCGCTCCATTTAAATATAGTTTTGGAAATACTGGAGGATTTAAGAAAGGGAATATCAATAACTCCAAAACCTAAACAGGGAAGTTGAGAAATGATGGATCAACAAGGCCTGCAGAACACTGGAAAGCTTCTGCTAAACAGGATTTTCAATTTGTTCTTTTATGAGGTCTGACCACATTGTATGGGACTGGGTTCAAATTGTGTATTTAGCCAGACTACAATGAATTTATAAATAAGAATGGCCATTGATTCATCAATATCATTATTAACATGAATGCCACATTTATATATACAAATGACTACTCCTCCAAAGTAAACTCAATGATTTTGCCATGCAGACACCTGGCCCAGGGGATAACTGATGACTGAAATCCCATTCACCATCAACTTCTTTCCAAGTCCCAGCTCTGGTTGTAGGAGAGGGCCATCTATTTATAATTATGTAAGGTAGAGAGGTCTTTTTGTATGTCACACAAAAGTACCTTTTGTGCTCACAGTGGCTCCTCACTCCACTCTCTTTGTAAGTAGTCATTTTTTGGAGTAGTTGGAGACCAGGATTCTCAAACTTGAATGAGCATAGAGAGCTCTGGGGTGGTTGCTACTAATTCCGACTCCTGGGTCTAGTCACCAACCCCTTAAACTGACATCTAAGTTGAATGGGGACCAAAATTTACAACTTAAACAATATCACAGTAGGTTCTGATGCTGGGCATCCATGAACAATCTGAGAAACACTGTCTTTTTTAAAAATATAATTTAATTTAAATTCCAGTATAGTTAACATAAGTGTTATATTAGTTTCAGGTATACAACATAGTGACTCAATAATTTCACACATCACCTGGTCCTCAGCAGGACAAGTAAACTCCTTAATCCCCATCACTTATTTCACCCATTCACCCACCTACCTCCCCTCTGGTAACCAATAGTTTGTTTTCTATAGTTAAAAGTCTGTTTCTTGGTTTTCCTCTTTCTGTCTCTCTCTTTCACTTTCTTCCCCCTGACCTTTGCTCCTTTGTTTTGTTTCTTAAATTCCACATATGAGTGAAATCATATGGTATTTCTTTTTCTCTGACTGATTTCACTGAGCATTATACTATCTAGCTCCATCCATTTGTAAATAGCAAGATTTCATTCTTTTTACAGCTGAATAATATTTTATTGTATATGTATACACCACATCTTCTTTATCCATTCATCTGTCAATGGACACTTGGGCTGCTTCCATAATTTGGCTATTGTAAATAATGCTGCAATAAACACAGGGGTGCATGTATCTCTGTGAATTAATGTTTTTGTTTTTTGGTTTTTTTTTATATGGGGGGTAAATACCAGCAGCATGATCACTAGATCTTGGGTAGTTCTATTTTTTACTTTTTGAAGACCCTCCATACTGTTTTCCACAGTGGCTGCACCAGTTTGCATTCCCATCAGCATGTAAGAGGGTTTCCCTTTCTCTGCATCCTTGCCAACACCTGCTGTTTCTGGTTAGTTTTTTTTTTTTTTTTTAATTTTAGCCATACTTACTGGTGTGAGGTGATATCTTATTGTAGTTTTGATTTGCAGTTCCTTGATGGTAAGTGATGATGAGCATCTTTTCATGTGTCTGTTGGGTGGTAACTGAATGTCTTTGGAGAAATGGCTGTTCATGTCTTCTGCCCATTTTTAAATTGGATTATTTGGTTTTTAGGCATTGGGTTTTCTATGTTCTTTATATATTTTGGATACTAAGCCTTTATCAGATATGTCATTTGCAAATATCTTCTTCCATTCAGTAGGTTGCCTTTTAGTTTTGCTGATTGTTTCCTTTGCTGTGCAGAAGATTTTTATTTTGATGTAGTCCCAATAGCTTATTTTTGCTTTTATTTTCCTTGCCTCAGAAAACATATTTAGAAAAATATTTCTACGTTCAATGTCAGAGACCTTACTGCTTGTGTTGTCTTCTAGGATTTTGATGATTTCCTGTCTCACATTTAAGTCTTTAATCCATTTTGAATTTATTTTTGTGTATGGTGTAAGACAGTGGTCCAACTTCATTCTTTTGTATGTAACTGACCAGTTTTCCCAACACCATTTGCTGAAGAGACTTTTTCCCATTGAATGTTCTTTCTTGCTTTGTCAAAGATTAATTGACCATAGAGAAACACTATGACTTCATTTTCTCAGTGAGAAAATAGCTCAACTACCTCAAAATACAAATGAATTCTAATCCTAGTTTTCCTATTTATTACATGTACAACCTTGATTCAATTTGTAGATTGAGGATAATACTTGGTATTCCTCAATCACAGAGTTATTTTAAAACCAGACAAGAAAACATATATCCATGGTTCCTAAATCAGGTTTTGTATCAGAATCACCTAGCCTAGACTCATTAAAAATACAACTAAATGAGCCCCATTCCCAACCCACTGGATCAGAATTCTTGAGAACGGGTCTTAGTATTCATTTTACCTCTCTCCTATGTTAGAGACTCTGTTTCCTGGATATTGTGTCCCTTATTTTCTTGTTTTCACCCTTGTTTTAGTGGAACACATCATTGAACAGCTTCCTGAGAAAGGGTGCATGAGGAGCATTTAAAAAAATCTGAACATGAGATTATTTAACCCTTATAATCAATTCTTGGTTTGGCTAAAGATATAATGTTATATAGGAAAATATCTCCTTTCACAAAATTTGAACCATAGTTCTAATGCTTCTTTCTTCTTTTGTATGTGGCCTAAGGTTTCCCCCCAATCGGTCTGTTTCAAGGAGTCTTTGTATTTATTGACTGATTTACTATTTCTGGTGTTCTGTGTTCCTTAGTGTTGATCTGAGCTTCCATCCTGCATCATTTCTATCCTTTAAAGAAATTATTTGGCATTTCTTTGAGTGCGGGTGTGCTAGTGACAGAATCTCGTAGTTTCTGTTTATGTAAAAATGTCTTCCACTCTTTTGTGAAGGCTATCATTATCTAATATAGAATTTTGGGTTGACTATTTTTCTTTACCTCTTTAAGGAAAAACATCCTAACTGTGTAGCTCCATTCTCTATATAATTATAATGTCCCCCCCATTTTGGTGCAATTAATGATAGCTATTAACAGATATGCATGTGCTTTTAGAAACCTAAGAATAGTTTTTAGTTGTTACTTTATATAATTTTATGTAATATAAAGAAGCTGAGAGAAGAGAAAAAGTATATATTTGTGGAGTATATTAATATTATTTACCATTTATGTTTTCTCTATTTTTTCCTGTGTATTTGAGTTCTCATCTGGTCTCATTTCCTTAGTCAAGTACAACTTTGCATATGCCACCTCTTTTGTGCTATTATTGTCAAATATATTACTTTTTTACATGTTATAGGCCCAACAATGCACTTATATGTATGTCATTCTATACAATTAAAAAAATCACTTAACAGAAGGAAAGGAAATATACATTGATATCATCTTTTATAATTAAGCAAGAAACTTCACCAGTGCTCTTTGATATTTTGTGTGGATTTGAATTTCTGTCTGGTATCATGTGCTTTCAGCCTGAAGAACTTCCTTTAGTATTATTTGTAAGCAGATCTCCTAACAAGAAATTCTCTTAGTTTCTATTTTAGAAATATTTCCCCCCTCAATTTTGAAAGATCATTTTTCTGGTTATAAGATACTTGGTTGAAAGTGTCTCTGGACCTCTGTCTGCTGTTCCACCAATCCTGTGGAGCAGCAGCAAGCCATCCAGCTCTATTTTGTACTGAGAGGCTCCCAGGCATCTAGAGTATGCCAGGTCCCATCAGCACTCCGAGACAGGCAAGACAGAAATCAGTCCCTCAGGAAGCCCCCAGAAAACCTGAAATGTTGGATGCATGCTCTACTCTTCTCTTTCTCCCTGAAGGAAAGGCTGCTAAGCTGTGTCAGCTTCTGTCAGTTGTATCACAGGTCCTCTGGGGCAGCAACACATTGCCCAGCTCTTTTTTGTCCCTAGTAGCCCCCAGATATCTAGAGTATGCCATGTCCCATCAGCACTCTGAGACAGGTGAGACAGAGTCAGTCCATCATGCAGCCTCCCTGAAAAGTCAGAATGTTGGACTATCGTCCAATCTTCTCTTTTTCTCCACAGAGGGCAACTGGGATTTTCTGCTCAGTGTGTGACACTGTTGCAGGGGAGGGATTATGGAATTTTCCTACTGGCTTTGTTGTGGCTGGTTTTGCACTTGCCTTAAGTGCAAAGGACTTTTATTGTGCAGGCCCAAATCCTTGAGTCATCATTGTCAGTCAGATCTTCACAATCCTGTTTCCAATCCACCAGCAAACCCTGTATATTCTGTCTTCAAAACATATCTGGACTACCATTTCCTACACACTCCCAGTGCTACCATGTTGGTCTAAATCACCACCATCTCTTGGGGACACCTGGGGGGCTAACCAACTGCACGTGGGTGGCTCAGTCCGTTAAGTTCTGCCTTCACCTCAGGTGATGATCTCAGGGTCCTGGGTTCCAGCTCAGCAACAGGCTCCTTCCTCAGCGCGGCTCTGAAGAACCTCCAGAAATGTCACTTCAAATGCATTTAAAGAAATGACAGGATCCTTAGTTATAGTTACAAGGCATCAAATGGAATATACCAGTGTTAGTAAAACACTTTTGAGCAAGGCCCTTCTCACTTAGAAATTATTAATTACATTGTTTATAATTATTCTAAATACTCGGAAGAGAAGAAAGTGTGGAGATATATATATATATATATATATGTATGTATACATATATATATATATATGAAGAGAGAGAAGGAGGAGCTTGATATATATACTTGTGTGAGTGTAATTAGTCAATTAATTCATTATCTTATTCATCCAGCCAACTGGCTAGCTTTAGTCTAATTAGTTAAATTAGTTAACTACTGAAGTTATGAAATCAATCCAGGGATGGGCTCTTATATTGAAAACACTAAGATCAGAATTCCCCATTTCAGTGCTCCCTCTACAATGCTTCAACATTTTTCATATTCAATCTGTAACAGAGAGTGTGCTAAATCAGCATAACAAATTCTAAACATGAGTTTTCATCAGTGAAATAAATAACATTCCAGTTACATGAATTGCCTGAAAATATTGTGCTGACCTCACTGTCGTAGCATAAATTAAGGGTATAAGAAAAAAGTTATCCTTGTAGTTTATGATCTTTGCAGTGGCTCTTGCGGTCAAAGACTCCATCCTATTCTCATGGAATTCTGTTGCCTGACACCCCTAGAAGTTTATAGTGAAATTCCAAGTGACATTTTGCCACATCTAGTTTGAAACTTACTGCTCTATGTGGTTTGAATGAACGTCTCATAACATGCTTCTGGAGTGACTGTCCAAAGGGACAGACAATTGGGATTCCATCCAGCCTACAGAACAAGTTGACTGACTCTGAGAAACTGGCTACTAAAATATGTATATTTGGAAAATGCAGGCTCAGTTTTCCTGGCATTGTAACATGGGTTCTGAGGGAGGAGACCTAACACCCTCACTTGGCTAAAGAACATACTAGTTATGAAAAACCAATTCAGTTAATGTCTGTTTGCAATCTTGTGTTTTCTGTTATTTTTATGGCACCTTTTTCGCACTTTATGCTGCAAGTTTTGGAAATTGAATTGCCTTATCTACACTAGACTGTGGGCTCCTAAGGGGGGCAGGGACAGTGTTTTATTTGTTGAATTTTATGTTCCTCAATTCTTAGCCCCATGCATTGCATATAGTAAGAACCCAGTGGAGACTGAGCAAGTCAAACCTGTGAGATTATTACCAAAGCTAAAATGAATTTAACCCCATACTTTTGAGTCTAAGAAAATGCATAGCCATGACCGAAAGCTGTCTGTATTATCTATTCAAGATAAAGAATCACCCTCCTTTTGAAAAGGTCTTTTCTTTTTAAGATCTTTGTCACTTAATGAAAAACATAAACTCAGTTTTAAGTAGTACCAATTTGGATCTAAATAATTAAAAAAGAGCCCCAAGAAAAAAGTAACTTAAGATCTAATTGGCATTATGTGTATTTTAAAGTCTTAGGAGATAATTTACTCCAAAGTAATACATAATTCATAATTTTCAAGTTTTAAAACTAATCTCTTCCTACATTTTCTATTAGCTTCACAAACTCAATGTTATTTCTTTCTGAGTGTTTAGAACATGTTTAGTACAAGGCATTTGTTAAACTATGCCCAGTATCTCATGTATTTTATCACATGGTCTTATATATACATTCTATTTTTTTTTAGTAATCTCTACACCCAATGTGGGCTCAAACTTATGACTCTGAGATCAAGAGTTGCATGCTCCTCTGGTTGAGCCAGCCAGGTGCCTGTATATACTTTCTGGGGGTGGGGGGGATACAAATTTA
The DNA here is from genome assembly GCA_004024625.1 of Mellivora capensis. Lineage (NCBI taxonomy): Eukaryota > Metazoa > Chordata > Mammalia > Carnivora > Mustelidae > Mellivora > Mellivora capensis. Next base: position 41,966 of record PISX010017147.1, read on the forward strand.
TATATATATATATATATATATATATAAAAGATTTTATTTATTTATTTGAGAGAGAGAGAAAGAGCATGAGAAGAGAGAGGTCAGCGGGAGAAGCAGACTCCCTGCCAAGCAGGGAGCCTGACGCGGGGCTCGATCCTGGGACTCCAGGATCATGACCTGAGCCGAAGGCAGTCGCTCAACCAACTGAGCCACCCAGGCGCCCCCAAATTTATATTGTAGAAATGAAAACAAAAAGAAAATTTCCCACTGCAAAGTCAAAACCGTCCTTTTAAACAGTAAAACTAAAAGGACATAGGTATAACAGACAGCTGGTCATTCTTTTTTTGGTAGTAGAAACCTCAGAATAAGAATACTAGATGGACATGTATTTATGGGAGGCTTTTTTGTTTGCACTTGTCAGTGCATTTTAGACTAAAACTTTTACTTATATTGCTCCTTAGGAAAGCAAACGAACACAGCACCTTAACATATAATTTTCGGTTCAAAATTTAAAATCCATTATCACCAAATTTTACATGCTATATGGCTTATTTTCAGAAATATTTCATTCTTTCTAAAGAAAACATATACAAGTAATGTTTTTCAATATTTATATTTTATAATACACACACAAAAAACAAGATTTGACTGCCTTAACAAAGTCATAAAATGAATCTTATCCACAGGTTTCAATAAATATATCTTTGCCAGTGATGTGCAACCACCCAGCACATGAAAAACAAGGTCTAGAGTGAGTCTAAAACTTCTATACCACCCAATTATGCCATGGTTGACTGTGAAAAAGGTCAGTGAGGTAATCCTATGTAGTTTTTGTAGGATGCTTACTGAGAAGAAAAGAACTGTTCTGGAATCTAAAAGGACTCTTAAGATGGTAGTTTCACCAGTATTTTCATACAGCTTAAGCAAAGCATAGATAAAAAGACATAACGGAGCTACTAGAGAGAGTCCATCGTTATCCAGAAAAGAATGGGCTCAATTACTGTTGGAAATAGGATAAATTAGGATAGAAAAATTTCATTTTGTTTTTCAAGCATTCACTAATTCATTCAAAAATTAATGTTCACTTTCTCACAATCATTAGGAGGTCTACTCTAAAAAAAGGGAAGAGAACAAAAGAAAAAAACAAGTGTTAGTGAGGATGTGGAGAAATTGAAATTCTTGTGCACTATTGGTGGGGATGTAAAACAGTGTAGCTGCTGTGAAAACCAAGGTTTTGTTGTAGCTCACAAAATAGAAAATATAATTACCAAATAATCCAGCAATCCCAGAAGAATTGAAAATAGAGTCTTAAAAGGATATTTGTATACTCATGTTCATAGCAATTATATTCACAATAGCTAAAGGGTGGAAGCAACCCAAGTATCTATACATGGGTGAATGGATAAATGAAATATGGTATACATGGACAATGGGTATCATTTAGCTTTTATTCCATTTTATTTTTTTTTAAAGATTTTATTTGTTTATTTGACAGACAGAGATCACAAGTAGGCAGAGAGGCAGGCAGAGAGAGAGGAGGAAGCAGGCTCCCTGTTGAGAGCCCGATGCAGGGCTTGATCCCAGGACCCTGGGATCATGACCTGAGTTGAAGACAGAGGCCTTAACCCACTGAGCCATCCAGGTGCCCCATCATTTAGCTTTTAAAAGGAAGGTATCTAAAATAGCCAAGGAAGGAGAAAGTAGGAATGTGGTTGCCAGGAGCTGCAAAAGTGTTGGGGAGAAATGGAGTATTGCCATTAATTTTCAGTTATGTAAGATGAGTAAGTTCTAGAAAGCTACTGTACAAATCACACCTAAAGTTAACAATACTGTGTTCTACACTTACAAGTTTGTTAAGAGGGTAGATATCATGTTAAATATTCTTTAAAAAAAAGAAGGAAATCTTGACACAGCTTATAACATGGATGAAACTTGAAGAGGACTTTATGCTAAGCAAAAAAAAGTCAGTCATAAAAAGAAATAACAAATGATTCCACTTATGTAAGGCACCTAGAGTGGTCAAATTCATAGAGACTAAAAATAGAATGGTGGGCAAATATCATTTTCAATGGAGAACAACTGAGAGCTTTTCTGCTAAGGTCAGGAACACGGCAGGGATGTCCATTATCACCACTGCTATTCAACATAGTACTAGAAGTCCTAGCCTCAGCAATCAGACAACAAAAAGAAATTAAAGGCATCCAAATCGGCAAAGAAGAAGTCAAACTATCACTCTTTGCAGATGATATGATACTCTATGTGGAAAACCCAAAAGACTC